>JAOTRO020175962.1:0-11788 GCA_028566515.2 Pyracantha coccinea | reverse complement strand
CAATGTTGGAAAAATAGAATCAATAAAACCACCAAAAAAAATAAAAGCTGACATGGATAATATATATTGACATGGATGTATAGTCAAAGGACTATAATCAATAATTAATCTTGCATAAGACATTTTTTATCTATAATCTTAACCAAGGATTAAAATCACATTTTCTATTGATTAAACTAAACAATTTGATGTCATAGATATTTATCCATTGTGTTTGTCAAATTTGAATATTAATTTACAATTTATATTTTGACACATACACCTATTTGGGTGGATATTTAATGCTGGGCTTAATACAATTGAAAGCCCAGGAATGCGAAAAATAGAAAGGGGTTGGGCTCGGACAGTTGGCAACCCAGGAGGAATTTAAAATAATTTTTGACAATGAATAGGCAACAAGCCTATGTGAGAAGTAACAAGTAATAGAAAGCAGCTCACCTTTAGCAAAAAGCACTTTTCCGTGGCATGAGTAGGTAATTAACAAAAGTTGATGATGGCTCACAGTGCTTTGGAAGCCATCACAAAAATGGAAGGCTTGGACAATCGGGCTATAAAAGTCTATAAAAGCCATGAAGGGCACGAGAAAAAACTCTCTCTCAACCAATCAATCAAGCAACTCTCAGTTCACTCAACAACATAAACAGAAAAAGCTCTAGTTTGTTCATCCTTTGTCCCTTTCAAATTGCAGGTCCACCATAGAAAGTTCTCTTTTGTCTAGTTTTAGAAGCTCTGCTACCATTCCCTTTGTTGTAGTATCGAATCCCTTTTGTAAACCTCATTTATATTTACTTTTCCAAGATTCCAATCACTGTCAAATACAAGGAGAGGTGTCTGCAAGAGGACGAACCTTGCCCGACAAGGTTGTAATCTTACTCGAATCTCCTTTATTTGTATTTATGTAGAATAGATCTGTTATTTTTGTATCTTTAATTAAATCTTATGTCATTTTTAACTAATTTTGCTCAAGTTTTAGTTATGATTAATCCTGTTAAACTAATTACTCTTGTTTCCTTGCCATCCGCCTAAGCTTATAATTAAGGAATTAATGTAAATGACCTTGAACTCCTTTGTGAACGAATGTATGATGTTATAAATGAAAGTCCTTGATCAAAAGGCAAGAAAATGACTTAATGCGGACTTAACCCATCTGTGAACAATTCTAATAATACAAGAAATTAAAGTGACTTGTAGCGCAAGAAATCAATTAATTGAACAATCAAGTAAACAATCTGTTCGACAAAAAGAATAGTGGCACGCTCAGATCCATGTTAGTTTTGATTGTGAGCCTTAAGGCCTAATAAAGGCCCCACAAAGGCACCATTCAAACTAACAATAAACGTATATTGCAGAAGACTAAGCAACAAACCTTGCCCGACAAGGCAAGGCAAGAGGAGTTATGCGAGGGACAGATCTAGCCCGAACAACACTAGACTTGTAAATTTTGGTGAAATAAATGTTCACTAACAAGTTAAATTTTGACATGCCAAGGGCTAACGTAGCGTACACTAGGGGTCCCGCAAATTGCACATATGTGATGTGACTCATGAAAACTAGATGGAGTTATAATTAGTGACACGTGTTAAAATCTGAAACATCCATCAAACGAATCAAAACAAACACAAAGGGGACAAATTAACCCTAATTTGATTAAATTATATCAATTAGGGTTTAATTTCCTAAATTAAAGAAACTTTAAAACTAAAGTAAATAATTCAAATTAAATTAAATCAAACAATCTATCCCACAAATCATGGGATTCAAATGGACTTCAGAGAAAACGAAGCAAGCTAAAGCCTTGGAGAAATTCATAAAGCTCTCTGACCAAGGCAAAATAGTAACACTCGTATATTTCATCAAGCTTGTCGAGAATCAACAAGCCCAACAAACACACGGGGCTGGTTCATCCATAGTAAAGCAAAAGACCACCAACCACATGAAACTGGTGGTGGTCTGTTTATTCGAGATTTCTCGACGGCCTTAGAAGAAATTGCATCCCGATATAAGATCAAGTGTTCGCCATCCTTAGATCAAATCTCAAGATTGGAAATCGAATTAGAAAATATTCTTGTAAAAAAAATAACCACAGTTATTGTACCCTAAAGATTAATGAATACAATATTATTTTGTATACATATTCTTATTTTATTTATTTCAAAAAATTTTGTGTTTACAGCGTGAATTAGTAATATCACTAGACCCTATGTTAACATTCCGTAGAGTTGTAATCATCATGCCGAGTCTTTGTACTTGAGAGAATTTTTTTTTTTACTCTGTTTTTCTGTGTACCTATGTAGCTCTGTTAAATCAAATTATAAAGATCATATTAATTTCAATTAATCAAATTGTTACTCGAAGATGTATACAGTAATTCATATCTAAGTTATATATATCTTTGTATGTATGTTGTCAACTTGTCAAACAAACTTTTTGTCTTTGATGTTTATCTTATGGCGAGGAATTAATCCTTTGGATGACTAACAGATTTGTCTATGTGGCATGTTCATTTCAACTTTATGTTTGTTGTCATTGATAATATAATTTGCATGTGAATGTACTTCCTATATATATATATATATATATATGACGAGCGTGAACAGGACTATATATGCTTGTAAATTCCATATCTAGCCAAAAATATCACTCGCAAGTCTTGCATGTAAAGGAGAGAAAGGGATTCAATAATTGATTAAATTGTTTTGCAAGTGTGTTTGGAAATAGTACTACTATACATACAGTAATCACAAAGAATACAATTGAGAATGTACCTAGATATCTGAACAGCAACTTGTCCAAATGGAATATCATAAACTATATTATATAGATGTCACGAGGAAGATAGAATATCTGGAACTGGAATTCCACACTGTGTGTACATAAATACTATCTTCACACAATTAATCAAATTCCAGAACAAAATATCCAAAGACGAGCAGCCTAATTAGCCATTTGACATGGCCTTATTATGTCTTATGATTTACATATAGGAGACACGTACAGCTCATTAGGAGTGCATGCAACTGCACTAGATACTAGAGCTACGGTAAGGCCTCATATAGGAAAGTAACTTATATGGTATCGTTATACCATTATTGTACTGTTGTATGTCAATACAAAGTTATGTGAACAAAATAAATATACTGCTTATTGGCATGTGACACCACATAACGTTGTGAAGTACTTGGCATAGAAGTTCTTCTTCCATGTCACTTGGTATATCCATGTAATCATGCAATGAGTTTTGTACTCGCATGGGCATATACTTCTATATACCCAAGTTCTACTCCTTGTATAAGGTAATGTGCCTTTTTTTTTAAAAGCATTGTGGAATTTCCCACCATGGATACTCTTTATTTTTTTTAACAGAACACTATAATTTGCTCTTTATTAATAATCATAAAAAATATTATGAATACTTAAGTGAAAACTTGCAAATATATACACATGATACAAAATATTAGCATCATTATAGCTATTGTATTAAAATAAATGTCGATGTTATAGAATCTTAAGATGTTGATAACTTGATATATGTGATTCAATGTGAAAAATGACTGGGAGTGAAATTTTTGGTGCTTGGAATGCGCAAGGAAATTATTACGTGCCCCTGTATAAGAATATTCGTATGTGTTACTAAACAAATTAATGGAGACACGTGCAGTATTAAATAATTAATGGAAACTTACATGTTATTCAAGCAATATTTTTTTAGACAAAATGATAAACGAACCCCATCAGCTTCATAATCTAACAAATCTATCGTTTGACATAATTTAAAAATAAAAAAAAAAGGTTTCATGAGCATTTAAAAAAAAATTACAAATAGAAACCTGAATTGAATCCGAAGAGGATTTTCAAATGAAAAGGACTTCAAAGCAAAAACAAAGCCAAAATAACTTCAATCCTGGCAACTAGAAATTTGCTTCATAATCCACCTCATGGAAGACTGTGCGCACAAAGTCGCCAACAAAACTAGTATAAGGGAACACTCTTTGCATACAAGCGGCGCCAAGTCCGAAGAGGAATTGCAAAAGAAACAAATAGTGACCACTACAATAGGAACTTTGCACTCAAAATCACCAACGAAGCTATCGGTTGGATCATGATAAACCACACCAACACCACCATGAGACACATGAACAAAGACAGAAGCATATTAATAAAGAAAAGAGATGCGAACGAACTGTAAAGTATAATGTACGTGAATGAAATAAGAATAACAGTTTAGGTACAATGTTTGGTTGTAATGATTAAGTTGGGGCACTGATATACAGATATTGACGGTTGACAGAAACCCTATTTACATATATGAACGATAACAAGCACTGAAATTAAAGCAGCATATTAAGGACGCACTCAAAAGGACAAGAGGAAGGGGCAACTGTGGATGGGGCATAATGTTTTTTTTTTTTTTGGAAGCATATGGGGTATAATGTTTGGTTGAATGATTAAATTGGGGAACTCATGTGAGTATAGATGTTGCCTGATTATGTATGTGAATGCAGACAACCTTCAGAGCAAAGTAGTACTAGTCCAGCTAACACATGAGCTACCCACTAAATTCCCTGTCTAACCAGACCCACCAGCGGGAAGAATAAAAGAGTTTGTTCATGTTTAAGTAAATATTGCATGTATATTTACAATATTTCAAATATAGTAGCTAGTTGGTAATTCTATCAGATTTGGTGACAACATTTGAGCGGGTGTTGTATGCATCATATGCTTGAGTGCTGCTTAAGAACTCCATCGCAGTAGGGTAACGATGAAGACCAAGAAACCAAGAATACGTAACAGTAACCAAATAATACTCCAACTTCATGAAAAGATCCTATGCATCTCTTGCCAAATCTTACTTCTTGGCACTCCAAAGAAAGCTTTACAAGAGATGTAATTATAAAAAAGGATCTTCAATTAACAGGAGAGCATTCTTAACCCCTAATATTAACAAATATGAATTTTTATAAAAAATTCTACGGAAAACAAATCGAAATCGTAGCGAAAAAAACAGGAGAAACAATAAATAAAAAACTACATAAAATTTCAAAAATACCTTAAACTATAATAAAAATAGAAAAGTAACGATAATCCTTATCATACCAAAAAGAATCCGGATCCTCGCTGGATTATCTTTGTGAGGATTTTAAGGATCCGTGAATCATGTCTGTTCATCGTATATCGTGCGGTCAAAAATTATTTTAAATATTTTTATTTAAAATTAAACACAAACAATACCTGACAAAAACTGACCACACGATTTACGATGAACGAACATGATTTAGGGATCCCCAAGATCCTTACCAAAAGGATCCAGATCTCAACATAAAAATATTGTTAAATTACTTAAATTTTCCAATATGAGCCGTATATATTTATTTTGTCATTGGAATTATATAGGTTTATTTCTTGAAGTGAATTATGGTTTGTGCAGAGCATGAGTATGATTCTCCATTCTCACGTTGTGGAAGAAAATTAAACCAATAGGACACATTTGAAAAAGTGTTTGCTGTTTGTGGTACGATGGGCATGCACTGCAATCAAATGGCAATTTTTAAAAGGAATCAAATAAAGAAACGAAGGCCAAATGGGGTTGTGCCGTTGTGTGGGGAGAGAGAGTATAATTCCTTCCCGTGAGGAAGGTTTGGAAGCATTGAACACAAAAACTGAACACTCTTTGACGCTTCCTATGCTAGTTTCGATGGTGTCCCAATCACGAGTAGATTCCTTCAAGTTAGCGTTTCGTATAAACAAAATAAAGACATGCATACAAAAATTTATACATATTTTTATTTTATTAGTAAAAGATGTCACCGTGATAATGTATGTGCCCTATAAGTCATTCTTCCACCACCCTTGCCTGCTCATTGAGTCACTACTAGACAGGTTTGCTCCCATGCAAAATGTCTGCTTCATAAATTCCATAATCTATTTCCAAAAATGTCCCCACGCCCTCCATCAGCTGGTTTTCTCATTCTCAATGCTTCTCCTCTATAACCAATTATTACCTCTCATTCCATGCAACCATATTTCAAGTTTTCCATATTCATGATGCATGTTTACCTGATGTGGAAAGGAGAGAAACATATGTTATCTAAATAAGTTAGTATATATTATATAAGTACCTAGGCGAAATGAGATATATTATTTGGGTTAGATATGCGGTCAGATGTTATCCAACCTAAGTGTTTGATTCAAATAACTATTTATAAGAGTTGAATCTAAAGTTTTTTACTTACAAGTAAAGAAAAATATCACTTAACGTATTATTTGTGTCATTTATAACATGAATACTTAAACAATAATAATACACTCGGTTCATAACGTACAAGTGCCATTGAGAAAAATTCACTTCTATTAAATTGTCTACCAATTGGCAGGGTTTTATTTAAGGTATAGAATGGTCTTGTAGAGCTACGATTTTAGGTTTGAAATATCAAATTATGTGTGCCAAAATGTGATTAAGTCATCTAAGCGATTAATTATGTAATCCAATACTGGAAAGTGGAATAATCTCTAAGTGATGATTCTAGACTTAGAATAATCAACTAGATGTTAATATATGAAATCAAATTAAAGATAATAACTAAAAGTGAGTTTTTTATCAAATCATGTATTTGAGAAACTTGAAACAATCATTATGAACTCCTTTATACATCTTTTTACCCAGGAAAAGCGCATAATGACTTTTTTCAAATGTCATTAACAATTTCCTAAGATTATTATACTTTTGGAGCAATTATCTTTCTTTTATGTGATACTATTAAATAATATGAAGATTTTATTATATTTAGTAAAAAGTAAGTGAGGTTGCTAGTAACAATCATTAGTGATTGCTTCTCGATCTCTTTTTACTCCCACAATTCACTTTATAAGGACAGATACTCATCAGAGAGAGAGAGAGAGAGAGAGAGAGAGAGAGAGATCTAGAGAGGCCATGGTCTCCAAGGTGCAGATGAAGAGAGCGCCAGTATCCAAGAAACTGCTAACCCTTCGTTCCATCTCCAAGTCTCATGCGGTATTAATTACACACACATATATGTACTCATTTTCTCTACTTACATCATACCCTTTATCGAATTATCATCTTAATGATCTTCCAACTTGAATCCCGAGTTTTTTCTCTGATTTCAAACTAAAGGTTCTTTGAAAATTTCTACAGTTCCTTCCTCTTTAGAATTCTAATCACATCACGCACACAGAGATATGTATAGGGTTTATGACTATCCATGTATATATACAGTACACAAGATTCATGACTATCCATGTGTGTTTGTGTGTGTACGTGTGCAGCACACTAAAACCGCAATTGTATTCGATGCATCAAAGTATATACAAAACTTAAAGCGAAAAGTGGAGGAAATGAATCTACAGACGATTGCTTCAGCGCAAACCTCAACTTCCCATAACCCCTTTTCTGTGGTAGAATCCTTATTTAATTTATTACGGAGGGATTCATTGATCTGTATTTAATAATTAACTACTTGGGGTTTAATTCGATTTTTAATACGTATCAGCAACTGAAAGTCGAAGCTCGTGAGGAAGGCTTTCTGATTAAGATGTTCAGTGCAAAAAGCTGCAGCGGGTTACTTGTTTTCGTATTGGAAGCTTTTGAAGAGCTAGGCCATGATGTGCATCAAGCTAGGGTCTCTTGTTCCAACAATTTTCTTCTAGAAGCTGTTGGAACAATCAATGTAAGAACGATAAAAAGTGATAAACATCTCTCCCTTTTTTTTTTCGCATTCAATGATGGAAAAATTCTCCTCCTTGACCGCCTTGAATACGTTCGAAAAATTCTCTCTTTTGAAGCATATGATTTTCTGTTGCCCTCAAGCGCATATATAATTTGAACATCTTTGGTGATTTATTCTCTTGAATTTGATGTTGTAGGATAATCAAAGTGCTGAACAGAAAGATGTTGAGGTAGTGAAAGAAGCGATGTTGCAGGCCATTCAAAACTGGAGTGAAGTTTCCCAACAACAAGAATAATGCAAGAGTTAACCTTTTCATCTCAATCAAATTACAAGAATAATGCAAGTATTATGGCAAGCATATATCTAGGTTTATAGATTTGCTCATTGCAGGCCAATAGACTATAATAAGAGTTTGCATGATAATGTGGTTGAAGGATGAACGAATATGCAAAGCCTTTCATGCCTTAAAGATCATTGTCCATTCGTATCATTTTTTCCTTTTTTTTTTTGGTCGTATAGAAGCATATAATTATATATATATATATATATATATACACACACACACACGTTAATGAATTAGAAGGAGAAATTTGGGTAGGGTTTCCGAATCATGCCATCTTTAGGGCATGTCTCATAAAAGCATGAGACACTTATATTTGGTCATATCGAACTCTGCATAGTCTTACTTCGTATGAGAGTTATCCTAGTCAGGTAGCCTTATTGAAGATTTACTCTTAAGGCGATTCTTTGGTGAGCAGCTTAGTTTTAAGGGTTTCTCAAAGAGAAATTTGCCCAAATGACACCTTAAGTTTTTCAATCTTGTGCAATTACCACCTAATTACTAAAAACAAATTTACAAAAAGCCACACAAACTTCGAAGTGTGTTATAGTTTGATACCTATGTCCACTTCCATTCACCTTTTGTAAAAAAAATGACACTTCACAAGAACACGTACCCTTTTTTTTAATGCCATTCTCTTCATTTTAGGAGATAGATTGTAGTTGCATTTCAGGAGGTAGATTGTAGAAACATTTCCAAGAGGTAGATTGTAGAAACATTTGGTTCAAAGGGTAATTGCACAAACTGAAAATGTTCAGGAGCCATTGGGAAATTTACCCTTTTGCGGTTAGAGTTATAATTGAAAATTTTGTTAAACGTGTGATAAGCATTGCAATTTTGGTCGATCATCAAAGCAAAGAGATGTCTACTTGGTGAATTCTAATGTTTAGAGATGGGATTGTACTATAGTGTTGGAAACCAATAATGCCTACGCACCTTGACGCGGGTTCAATCTTCACAGAAGCCCTTCCCCCTAACGACCATAAATTTAACCTACTAACGCTATCGTTTGTCAAAAAAAAATAAAAATAAAGAAGAATTCTGATAAAAGTATGAGCAAATCCTCTGAATTTGCAGAAATGAAAAGCAAGAAACTGTGAAGAAGAGAGAGAGGGAGAGAGAGAGCTCATAAATATGGGTTGTTTGTTATATCTTTTCTTAACCGCTAACCAATCCACTTTTGGCTATTTATAGCTTTACATATTTGGTAATTACCTTGCTTAACAACTAAGCTACCTTACACCTTCTAATCTATTGACACTTGGCAATCTAAGATCTTTACATTTGTCATTACAGTAATACTGTTATTACCTCCCTCTCAATCTTAACATGGGGTTCCAAGGATAAGATTGTTACAATGATGAACAAATGAAGGACCATGAAGACTTTTTGTCAAGATATCTGCAACATGTCCCTTTGTAAAGATATGTTGAACCAAGAAATCACCATTTTGCACCTTTTTCCGGACAAAATAAAAGTCTGTGCCATGATGCTTGATATGTGAATGGAACACAAGATTGTAACTAACAGCAATGGTGGATAAGTTGTCACAGTGAACTAGTGAAGCACTGGAAGAGAGGGTAGAAATACATGAAGATCTTTAAGCAGAGACCTGAGCCAACAAACATCTGTAGCGCAATGAGCCAAGGCTTTGTATTCTGCTTCAGTGGAGCTACGAGACATTGAAGACTGTTTATTGGACCGCCAAGAGACTAGATTACAACCAAAGAAAACTACATATCATGTCGTAAATCTTCGAGTATTAATATATCGGTAGCCCAATCAAAATCAGAATAAGTTGTAATAGTTGTATTTGGTGAAGACTTGTAAGTTAAACCACAATTCAAAGTACCCTGAAGATATCTTAACATTTGTTTAACAAAAAGAAATGAGCTTTAGTTGGATGCTGCATATATTGACAAACAACACTCACAGAATAAGCTATATTAGGGCGAGTGAATGTCAGGTATTGAAGAGCTCCAACAAGACTACGATATAAAGTTAGATCTGAAAGAGGTGTGCCTTCCTCAACAAGCAATTGAGTGTGTGGCTTGGCCGGAGTTGGTGGGGGCTTACAATGTTCCATACCAGCTTTAACTAGAAGCTCATTGGCATATTTTGTCCGATTAACAAATAAATCCTCATTAGGCTTATACTAAGCTTGTAATCCAAGGAAATAAGTGAGAGAATCCATATCCTTAAGATCAAAAAATTCTGCAAGTCCATTGATAACTTCTTGAACAAGAGAATCACTGGATTCTGTGAGAATAATGTCATCAATGTACAATAGCATAATAACCACAACACCTTTATGCTATTTTGCAAATAAACTAGTATCAGATTGTGAGGCAACAAATCCCAGTAATGGAAGTACTTCAGCGAACTTAGAATTAATGCCATGCCCTCAGTGCTTACTTAAGCCCATATAAGGATTTAACAAGTCTACAAACATAAGAAGGATTGGTAGAATCAACAAAGCCTTGAGGTTGATCATATAAATCCCTTCTTGCAAATCTCCATGAAGGAAAGCATTTTTTTTATGTCCAATTGCCTTAATTTCCAATAACAATTAGTAGCTAGAGCAAGTATAAGCTTTACTGTGGAATGTCATACTACCGGACTAAAAGTTTCAAAGTAATCAATCTCATGTTCTTGAGTAAACCTCTGAGCGACTAAACGAGCCTTATACCTAACAATGCTACCATCAGGGTTCTTTTTAACTTTGTAAACCCATTTACAACCAACAATAAACCGATCTGTGAGAGGATGAACCAAAACCCAAGTACCCTGAGTTTGTAAGGCTTCATACTCCTTTTGCATAGCTTTCTACCAATGACAAATAAAGGAAGCTTTTCGAAAACTTTTAGGTTCAGCCTCATCAATGATATCAGCAACATAAGTATAACCAGAAACACCATAATCATGTTCATCAAGTTGAAGGGATTGTAACTGAGGTAAAGAGGCAATGTATGCAGAATAATCCTGCCTGGTAATAGCACCAGTTTGTAGCCTAGTTTGAATAGTAGAATTAGGAGGACAAGGCAGACATACCTGAATTTGTGCAGGATTATGGACAAGTAACAAAGTTGAGTGATCATGAGAGATAAGGCTAAAATGAGTGTTTGATGAAGAAGTTGCAGATTCTGGTGTTGAAGTTGAACTGTGAACATTATTTGATAACTATGTGAACTGGAGAAAGATAACTCACGCTGAGAATTAACTGTGGAAGATACTGAATTACTAGAACCAATGCTGGAAAGATGTACTGGTAAAGTGACAACAATTGGTGATCTCAGAGTAGAATCATACTTGGAACCAGTCTTGGCAGAGGAAGTACTATGTGTTAACTTGGCAGGAAAACTTGCCTCATTATGTATCACATGCCTACATAAAAATTGCTTCTTGGATGGCAAGTGATAACATATTGTCCCTTTATAACCAACATCATAACCCAGAAAAATGCTGAAGCTTATGTTGATTATAAGGTCTTATGTAAGGGAAAATAGATGATCCAAATACCTTCACATGAGTAATATCTGGATGTTTGTGATAGAGACTAAAAAATGGAGAATCCATTCCCAGAGATTGAGAAGACATTCTATTAATGAGAAAGACTGCATATGCACAGGCATGAAACCAAAAAGACTAAGATAATCCTGCAATGTGTAACAAAGTGATAGTCGTCTCTACTATGTGCCGATGTCTTCTCTCAACAAATCCGTTTTGTTGAGCTGTATATGGACAAGAGATCTTATGCACCATT
>JAOTRO020175951.1:0-11788 GCA_028566515.2 Pyracantha coccinea | reverse complement strand
GTGCAATATAGACTAGAAAGAAAAGATAGAGATTATGTGGAATCATTATGATGTGGTTGAGTCCATACTAAATGTATAGACTCAATGAAATAACCAATTATAATTTAACATTTAATAAAGTTATGCGGTTTCGATTTCAGTACAATTTTCAAAAGCCAAAATCGAAACCAAACCGTTTCCTATGTTGCGGTTTTGCTTCAAAACCGCAAAACCAAACCGTTCGGTACGGTTCAATTTGGTTCGTGTTTTGGTTTCGGTTTTCGATTTTAAGTGCCCATAGTTTTGCAGGGGTGTGCACTGCAGATTTGCAGGTTTCAATACAAAAAGGTTTTGTATTACGTACATGAACAATGAAAGAAAAAAGTGTTGGTGTGGGCACTAGGCTAGGCTAGCTCTAGTTTGCTAGGTGTACGTGTACAAACAAACAAAGTGGAAGAGAAGTGATGAGTGCACATGTCAATTGTCTAGTGTCAAATAAGACAAGCTCATCGTGTTCAAATTCCTCATTGGATTATAGTTTGTGAAAAAGTAAATTATAAGTTTATGATGTTTAATTATGTTATGCAGATTAATTTTTATTTATTTAGTTTTGTAGGAAAGGTGACACTTCACATCAACATATTATATGTTAATTCACCACACTTCATCCATGATGTATTATGTATATGCGTGTGTTTATGCATGTCGATCTAGATAGATTTTTCAGTGTGACGAAAATACGGTCTGATATACGAAGTGTCATAATATAAATGGTTGGATACTAGAAGAAAAAAACTTCAACTACTTATCTTATGACACTTGGTGTATTGTGCTCTATTCCCAGTACACTGAAAAATTTCTCGTCGATCTTATGGCTTTACCTAGCAATTTTGTTCCCAATTATTCACCTACACAAATAGAACAAGTGTGCTAAAAATGAATTTTCAACCATATCATGTATTTGAAATAGTACAATTTTATATTATAGCAGGTTCGTTCTCCATTGGTTACACTTCTATGTTGCGGACTCAAAATAATTGCTCTTTGACAAATTTTACACTGAACAATGCGAATAACTTTATTAAATGTCGAAGGAGGATTAGAAGTTCTTATCCAATCAATCCGTAAAGACTCACTAATCGTGTAAGTCATATTTATTGAGAAGCTAATACGACGGTAGATGAGTTATTAAGGTCACAACTACGTACGATCACTCATAAGCATCTAGTTAAATGATTTTTCAAATATAATCTTGTCAAGATTAAAGCTTGACTTGTAATGTTTCTCTGATCTTTTTCTTTTTTATGTGGGGTCGTTTCATTGGTCCAGTGCTTTGAAACTTCAAACGTAGGAAAAATATATTCTTCCTTGGCAGGACCGGATGAGATGCGAGCGTTCCAATTTCGTCGCGACGATTCTGTGTTTGGTAGGTTTCATAGACTTCCAACGTTGTGGCCCTTGCGGCTGCATGTTTCTCATCCACGAGACACACCCTGTGCCTTAATTTCTCCCCATGTGAATGAATTTTTGTACGTAAACAGTAAACTCCCACGATAGTTATCATTCTATACTCTTTGGGAGATACTGTGAAACTGTAACATTCAACGGTTGAAAGAGTTTATGTATGACATACATTGTTGCATGACATAATTTTCCCTCTTAATTTTTTGTTAATTACTTTTAGGACTTTTTAGCTAAAATGGTCTCTGAGATGGCTCCACAGTTTGGTCACTGACAATGAAAATCGATAGAAATGATCTTTGAGTTTGTCCAACCTAAATCATTTTAGTCATTCCGCAAAAAATATGTCAATATCCTCGTTAAATTGTTACATGAACGATCACGTGACCATCTTTTTAAGGGTATTTTTGTCAAATCAACTCCTCCACTTAACGAGGATATTTGCAAATTTTTCATAGAAAGACCAAAATGATTTGCGGTAAGACCAACTCAGGAACCATTCCTATCAATTTTCATTGTCAATAACCAAAGTGAGGAGCTTTGCCAATCTCAGACACCAATTTAGTTGATTCTCATTTTTAATGAATTTGTGGTAGTGCATTTTCTACTTTTAGCTTCCGCTATAGCAAATGTTTAGTTAATTTAAAGCAATGACTAACCAGATGGGCTCGCGTACAACTTAAGACATGGCCCAAGGAATTTTGTACAAGGGGAACAGTGAACAAATGCTTTCTTATGAATCATACATATATTATGGAAGTTCAAGACAATTTATATCATGTTATATTCTGTTGGGAAATTCACTCTTAACCACCAAAAATGGAAACTAAGAAATGCCACTTACAAGTTACAGCGTACATTCAAATCTCTGAGAAGAACACGATTTTCCTTCGTGACGCAGCACGACGTAACCATGAGCAGGAAACGTAGGCGCCAGATAATCACAACTGAATTTAAGGAGGGTACAAGAAGTTTGAATTCAGACCGGTACAAGTAATAGTCACACATTCAAGATTTATATATCTGTACCTTGAACTGCTCGTAAAACCGTATCCAAGTATTCTCATACAGAAAAAATATGGTTCCGAATAATTGGCAAGACAGGATTTTAACTAACTTGTATGACTTGGAACTTGGAAGTATATTCCCGAGTTATAAATTCAGAAAGCTTGACAAAAGCAACTTTCTAACCTGATCAAAAAATTGATGTAAGCAATCTCTGAAAAGGGAGTTTCTTTAGCCTTCTAAAGTCACCTTCCTCACCTACATTCTCAGAATCAGAGTGGTCTTAAGTATCGCTGTCAAACAGAGGCTGCTTATATTCTCTTGCTTCGACAATGGAACACACTGTGTAGCGCTAGCTTACAAACTGCTGCCGACATATCAAGCTCCACGTCTTCTATAAATTTTAGTTATACATCTAAGTCGAGCACAAAACAAGATTCAATAATAGTTAGCATCAGCAACAGAACAATGAAAGCATAAAGTAAAAAAAGATGGAAACAGTAATTATCCACACAAATAATTTGGAAAAGAAGATGAATGTAAAATCAGTTTCTGCTTGCAGCGAGATGCTATAGAAATTCGACGACCAATTAAAAACTCTCGCTTTTGCTACAGTAAAGGCGCGAGATTAAAATATACAAGTACATAGCTATGTAGCCAGTTATTTTATAGATTCAGTGACATAAAGTGTCCAAAACTGAGTCTAAAGAGAAATGAAAATTCTGAAAATATTAATCTTAAACATTAACTTGTCCTCGCTGATGCCAAAAGCAAGTTGAGTCATTGACAAGAGCTCCTACTTTTTCCAAGTTCCCTATAAACGCACACGAGTAACATATATTACAAGACAACCTGACATGTATGCAATCACACACAACTGATTCATTTAGGAATGTTTGGCATTAAATCTCTTTCAAAGTGGAAGACAAAAAAGTGAAACAAATGTCCAACCTTTGGTGCACCATCTGAAGGTAGAGATAACAAAAGGTCTCAGAGGAAAAATGAAAACAAAGTCAAAGAGTAATTCGACCAACCGGGAAATTGGAACAAGACAAGATACTCCTAGGGATAGTGGGAAATAAGTAGTTGGATGGTCAGTTGTCTTTTGAAGCAAAGCCTTACTAATAAACTATATTGTTTTTCAGTAAGATGAACTGTTGCTTTCTCTGGGCCAAAATCCCTCAAATGGAATGTAAATAGTTCTAGAAAATTATATATAAATTTTCTCCCGGGGAAGCACAAAGACAATTGACAATGTGATCCAAGGAAATGAAAAAAACTGCAGCTAAGATGCAATATGTTTCCAGGTTAAGATGTACTGTGTTTCCTGCAAAAAGGGCAAAAAAAAAAAAACTGACACATAGTTGAGGTTTGTAAGCACAAAGAAACGATCTCTAGACCAACTCTCAAAATATTTCTTCATCAGTTGATTTCTTATCATACACCTGATGAGTCAGTAGCTCTAGTGCATTCCTGTTTTATACTCACAGTTGCTGCCCCAAGCTCTGTTTGTATAGTCATATCCTAATATGTTTAAACTCACACCAGTCCCAAGTTCCGTTAATTTAGTCACATCCCTGATGATGAGTCCAATAAAGTGAGCAATTAAGATCTGTGCAGCAAATAAATGAAATGATATTTCATATTATCCCAGGCTTAGATATGGTTACGCAACTATTGTAGTGATCATGGTAATAGTAGACGAAGTAGTTGGTGATGGCATCACAAACGATTTTCTAAAGTGAAGATCCAAAGGCTAGACTTCCCGTTGATCTTTCCACGTAGCAATTACAGATATGCTTACCTAATTCATAATGAGATTTACGAATCCACTACCACCTAAAATGCTATCGACAAGATGAGAATCAAAAGTCAAAAAGTCATGATTCAAAATCGCAATGTTAGACGATTCAAAAGTTGAAGTGCTAATACAGAATATTTTAAAATGTGACACGATGTATAATTCCACAAATGACTAGGAAGTTTGATATGACACGCAACATCTAGAAGATATTTGATGGATACCGCATATCACCATGAAATAAGATTATCCACGGTTAGATTAAAACTAAATAAATGAAAAATGCATTCTTTCGCATCTGGTCAATGCCTTCACAATGTTATTATGCTTGTGCACAAATCTATTTGAAAAGACAGGGAAGCCCACAATACAATAACCTCTCCGATGTTATACCATTAAATTTGAATATGGATTAAGGTCATAAATATACAAACATATGTATAAACTATAATTTGGTAAAATACTAGATATACATGGGTGCATGCACTCAGATTTTAAAGGATCAAGGTTCACGTTTCCTTTAAACCGGAGTGATCCCCACATGGATAGGGAAAAGATGATCTGCAATTCATATACTCTGTAATCATCTTTAAACTGACAATGTCAACGCATGCAGATGAATGTAATCTCATGACTACAGATTAGTAATGGACAAAATCATTACATCAAATGGTAGGCTAAATTATAGTGAGATTGAAAATTTTCTTTCAGTTAATTGTTCTGAAACTAGAAAATGGAAGTAAAAAAACAATACAATAGGAACAAGAAAGTTTCTAGAGTAAAAAAAGAACAATGAAAAAGGGAAAAAATATTCCCGAGTATCAATGAGAAAGCAATTAACAAGTTCAGTGGGAGTTGCAGTTCACATTTAGACAATTGTACGAGTCTTTTAATTAGGAAAATGCTGCAACTTTCCAATCAGCAAAAGAAATGTAAACTTCTTTATGATGATTATCACAAAGGCCAAACTAGAAAGTTAATCCCTACTAAAAGGCTGCAAACGTTTTGAGAGAAATGATCAATGAATGAATACTACATTCGTTTGGATTGATAGATGTTGAAGATACAGCCAATGGTCAAAACTTGACACAACTTTTTCTTCTTGGTCTAGAATTACTTGAAGATCAAGAAAAAACAGACATTAAACAAGTGGGCGATACCTATGTGCACAAGTAATAGAATCAGCAGAAGCTTTTAATAGTCAATTTCTAGCCATTAAGAACTACAATGGAATAAATTAGCAGATAAAACATACAAGATGTGAAGCAAAGCAAAAACTTGGTAAATTTCACGTACTTGGTCACGGATATGGAATTACCTGGAAGGGAGTGAACCCTTGAGGACAAGGACACTTCATTCAACTCTCGAGGAACCATAGATCCGAATAAAGCAGATCAATCACCAGTAATCACCACAAGAGCAAACTCCATCCTGAAAGTGATGGAATCGATTGAGATCTCTAACAATAATATCTCGCCGCACAATCTTTGATATTAACTTCACCGTGGCATGGCAATCCATACATATCCGAAGATTTTTAATGATACGAATGGGGCTCCCAGATGGTGCTCTAACCAGCCCAAATGCTAGAGCTAATCTTTCACTGTGTACCCACAAGAGACGCTCCTTTTCATCCTCTGCCACATCAAGCAAAATGGCATTACAATTGGGAACATGTCCTGCCTTCAAGGTTCTCAATTTCAACCATTCCAGCATGCTATTGATCAGTTTCATATCAGGATGTGAAGTATCGCCCACGGTGAAATAATGAACTGTGCCCTGGTTCTCAATCCAACTTAAGCCAGGTTCCTTCTTTACTCCTTTCCTTTTCATGTTTTTTCTAACATAAGCTACATTATCCCATCTCTTTGCGGTGGCATATATGTTTGACAATAACACATGGGTCGCCTCATCCTGAGGATCCATTTCAAGAACATGCTTGGCAGCAGTCCTTCCAAGTTCGACATCATTATGGATAACACAAGCTCCGAGCAAAGCACGCCACACCATAATACTAGGTTCAAATGGGATTTCATTAATCAACTTCACGGCCTTATCAAGATGGCCTGATCGCCCTAAAAGCCAGACCATACAAGTGTAGTGCTCTATGCATGGTTCAACATCATAGTCTTGTACCATAGAATCAAAATAAGCTTGTCCTTGATCTAGAAGTCCTGCATTGCTACATGCTGACAGGACACCAACAAAAGTTAACTTGTTTGGTTTGCAATTTGTTTCCTGCATCATTTCAAAAACTTTTAGAGCCTCAAGGCCAAGGCCATGCATGGAATACCCTGAGATCATGGTATTCCATGAGACCTCATCTCGTTGCTTCAACTTATCAAACACCAGGCGAGCATCTTTAATGTTCCCACATTTGGCATACATGTCTATCAATGAATTACCCACTAGTATCCTTGTCATATATGGTTTTGACAGTTACAGTATGTATCTGAACTCCGGGCTCCAAAGCTGCTAGGCCAGAAGAAGCACGGAGAGCACTAGAGTACGTCACTTCTGTTGCCTCAACTTGGCATCTAAGCATATCTTGAAACAACATCAACGCCTTCTCTCTATCACCTAACTGGGCGAAAACAATCATCGTGTTCCAAGATACACAATTTCTATTTGGTGATCCCAATCTCCACAAATAAGCGCATCGAGTGCTTTATCTTTCCACATTTAGCATAGACACCCATGAGGGCATTTGAAACATAGACAACAGAATCAATACCAACCTTGGTTACATGGCAATGGATTTGCTTCCCGAAAACTAAATGCTCCATAGTTGCACAAGCTTGCAGCATGCTAGCATATGTAAAATGGTTGGGAAGAACAAATGCTGGCCTCATCCAACAAAACAAGTCCAAAGCCTCTTCGCAGCGGTCACTCTGAGCATACCGTGAAACCATGAGGCTCCAAGCAACCACATCAATTTTGGGCATCACTTGAAATACTTGCCGAGCCTCCTCAATATCTCCAAACTTGGTGTACATATCAAGCAATGGTGTACTCAAATACAGATCCCCTTCATAAAATGATTTTATTACACACCAATGGACACTCTTCCCTTCATTTAAGGCCTCTAATCCACACAAGCCTTAAGCGTACCCGTAAAAGTATAATTATTAGGCCTGAACCCAATCACCGTCATTCGAGAGAAGAGTTTGAGTGCTTCTTCAGAACAACCATTCTCGGCATAACATGCTACCATCCCAGTCCAAACAACCATATCCTTACAAACAATATCAACAAAACATCTCTAGCGACATCGACTTAACGAAATAACGAACGAAATAACATTTATCTCACACATTTCATCAAACAGGTTAGCGGCATCAATAAGCATACCCGCTTTGACATACATATTGAGAAGAATGTTGTCAGTAAACAAGTCCAAGCAGCCGCCTTTTTTTCAAAATCTCGCAATGAAGGCCCACTGCGGAAGTTGAATAGCCGTTTCACAGACAGTGCTGGAGCACGGCGCCGTATGCGTGAGAGTCGAACCCTGAGCTGGGAAGCTCTGTGTGGAAGGTGAAGTGTTGTGGGACAAGTTGGGCGGCGAACCCACATCGTGAAAAGGTTGTCGCGGCAGTGGTTGTTGATTGAGTGGCGAGATTTGCAGACTGCAACGTTCTTTGGCAGCAATCCAAGTATGCCAACGAAAACTGAAAACGAAGAAACATGTAAAAGTTGTGAACTTTGGCTTCCTGTAGGAAACACCACTCTCCCTTGAGACTTTGAGAAAGGACAACATGTTTCACCGGGAAGGCTAGTCACCTTCGCGGCATCAACCACATTTTTTTTTTTATCAGTACAACATAGATTTACACTAAAAGAAAGTGAAAATTTGGTTAAACCACACAATGAACAAACTAATTTTGTATCGAATTCGAAGACCCAAAAAACACGAGCCTCAACATACCCACCAATAAGTTCTTGAAGTGCATAAATAAATAAAAAAGGAAAACAAAAAGTAAAAACTAAAGCTAAAAATTTTGAAATTCAAGAAAGTAGTTTGTAGTTTTAAAAAAAGAAAAAAAACGAAATGATTATCAAATGAGTCTTTAGAAAATGGATATTATCGCTCCGGAGAAGTCATTATAAGTATTTTATGTTTAAGTCATTGCAATTCTCTGTCATTTTCTTAATAAAGAAATAGTGCCTTTTTCCTCAGCACTCTCAAATGAAATGCAAAATGACCTTTTAGTAGTTTATTTAAGAGAAATGTAGAATGATCCTTTCGGAGTTCCGTTTTTCATGTAGGAGAATTGTAGAAAAATCTTTTGAAATGGCAGTAACATTTTTCGTTACTCTACCTTTCACGACAATCATAACACTGATAGATCATAGCGAATAAACAGTAAAAGTCGGCAGAAGCTTAATCAAGCAAAATAATTCGCCCCGTACAATTTAGATTTTTAGATTAATATAGGTAGTTCGTTTTCATAAATTAAAACAAAGAGAGAGATTGACTGAATGGAAGGACATTTCCTTTTTGGTACAACGATATCCTAAATTACTCTAAATTTACGAAGAGATCTAAAATCCACTAGCAAGTAGGCAAGCACATAAATCCGGCAAAGGATTAGTTACATGCAGGAAGGACTGTGTCGCAACGAAACCATAAAATCTGCAAACAAAATATTGTATCGCAGTTGCTTGTAAATCTCAAAGCTCTATAACAGAAACAGAAAACCTGAATTCATCAAGAACAAGATGCCAATCCAATGCAATTTGAGAGACATTCCTACACAAAAGTTGCAAGGTTTATTCCGGTACTTGCCCGAGTAACAAGGATCGGAAGTGCAGTATGCAAGGATAGACGACAATGACAACACACAACGTTAATCAGCACCAAACACTATGTACAGAGCGGCTTAAGATATCGGCGTGCAGAGAGAGAATGAAATCTACAAAATTCAAACATGATCCAATTCTAATCATCATAACACTCGCTCTTAATACCAAAGGGTTATCGCTACACAAGGGAAATTCCAGATTCAATTACAAAAGCTCCCTGTATGCAAACTAAAAACCTTACTCTCTTAAATAAAGATAGATATGGAGCACAAGCTGAATCCGTGATTCAGTATTCAGCCCTCCGACTAAATAAAACAATGTGAAACCCAACATTCGAGGCCAAATCACTTGCAAAGCATTTGCATATCAACACACAATATACATTGAAAACAATTTGGTGCATCGATGAACAAAAGTAGCAGCTATAACATTTCCCTGACATAGAAATTGATCACTGATGATCTGTAAATGGAACTTAAAAGGGCAGGCATATGAACACTTCAAACAATCCATAAGAAGTGCAAAAGATAATGTAACCACCAAAATTAACTAAACATTCATAACATAACACTCTCATGGTAAGGTCCAGACCGCCGCCCTAACAAATTACATATTCAAAACACTATAAAGAAAAAAGCAAAGGCAAAAATGAGGAGAACCCATATTTCAGCCTTAAATCACCCTGAACAAGCTCTTCTGCAATTTGCCAAATACATGTAAATGCGATCAAAACGCGAGCATCAGTCCCCCTTTCTTCTGAAAGAGCAACCCTCGGTGAGCCTGGCTCGGCCTCCAGTAGGCTGGCACAACACTGTCTGGCAGTTCCCACACACCACAACTGTTTGCGAGTGACTGAACACGGTTGTTCTGCGCAAATGATTTTCACTTCGTTACACTTACACTCAAATTTAAATCATATATAGAACCTACTTCAACAAAATCATTTCAACGAGTACAGGAAAACATCGAAATAGGCATCATTACTTACATGCTGAAGCATCCTTAGCACTTAACATCCTGGGCGCATTTAAAACAATCAAAATTAACAATCTTCACCAAAGAAAACAAAAATTATACGACAACGCAAACGTCAAAAAAACATACGTAATCGATAATTACGTACTATTAGTTACCATGAAAAAAGAGTTGGGCGTCTGCACAAGCCTCTTGCTCTTGTGCTTCCTCTTTTCGAGCTCAGCTGGTGGGTGAAGCAAATCGATATCGTTCTGAAGCACCTGTTTACAACCAGCCATCAAAATCCACTACTAATCAATCCATTTGCTCACAATCCCATTATCTTTCCCAATTAATTGAACAAAAACAGAACGACCCAATTAAAAAAAGGGAAAATTAGAATCCCCTACACTTTTTTTATATCATTTAGATTAAACATCTATGCCTTTTTAAAATTTGATTAAAGTGCTTTGACCAATAACCACCCTAAATTACATGTCATTATTATATTTTTTTTAAATTAAAATAATTTTTGAATTTATCCTTTTATCTACATGATGCACATTTCCTTATTTAGTGGAGATATTAGTAATTAAACTATATTTTCTCTTCTTGCAGATATGTTTTGTCGATCACAATTTTTATTTTGTTATGCAAACACTTAATATTATTTCTTTTTCCAAATGGTTTTTTTTTTCAAATAGTTGGTGATCAGCATAAAAGCTCCGTATAATTTTTTCTATTTTTTGTGAAATTATATTTTTTTTGCTATTTTTTTAAGTATAGTTGTTGACGAATTATTATTAGGTACAATACATTACGTATATATTATATGCGGGTACGTTTGAATTTACAAAAATCATTAATTGGTACGTTTATTTGTAATTTTGGTACGTTTGATTTGATACATATTGTTCATATTGGTACATTATTTTTATTTGGCACATTTTATTTTGTACACATTGTGTATTGGTATGTTTATATTATTCTCAATCCTATTTTCTCTTAACGTACTAAAAGAAAAAACTTATTTCGGTATGTTTGATTTTGGGGGATTTAAAAATATTTTAAACTATTTTGGAAGGAAAATATCTTTAATCTTAGATAATTATTGCTAAATTGTAGCATTATTGTGAAAATAAATTGAATCTAACCAACCTTTTTTTTTAACAATTATCTCTAACGGAGAAGAGTGTAATCAAAAGGCTAGATTATAGGAAATTTGTTACAATATAATGTGTGCATATAGCACCAAAATTATGACAAAAAAAAAAGGTTTAATCAAATGGATGTTTGATCTAGAAAATTCGAAACTAGTGGGGAACCTATATCAAAAGATCTTTATTTTTTATTTATTTTTTTATTATGGGAACTTAATAATAATTATCAAATAATTTTCTATTGTTTATGAGAATCAATATATAAACTACATACAAAAGGTCAATAATTATTACAACTTAGAATTAATATTTGATAGTTACAATTAAATGTCAAGGACTAAAGTCATTGGGGGGATTTTGGACGAATTTAATTAAAACAAAAGTAAATGACAGCAAGTAAATTAAGTTTTGAATAAAATATGGATGAAAGGATAGCTAAAGGATTCTTCTCCACAAATGAAACATATGCATACAAATCGATTTCCAGTTATTCTTCCTATAAACCATGAATGACAGTGCCCCAAATTAACTGTGAATAACACTAATTAACTCTCAAATTTTCCTAAGTTCATTGAATTGTACTCAGCGACACAACCAAATTATTCTTCTCAAGTTCCCTAACTAT
>JAOTRO020175942.1:0-11789 GCA_028566515.2 Pyracantha coccinea | reverse complement strand
TGTTACTTTTAGGACTCCGCCGGCACCTTATGAGAAATCAAAGTTTTTGGGTTCCGGGGGGAGTATGGTCGCAAGGCCGAAACTTAAAGGAATTGACGAAAGGGCACCACTAGGAATGGAGCCTGCGGCTTAACTTGACTCAACACAGAGAAACTTACCAGGTCCAGACATAGTAAGGGTTGACAAACTGAAAGCTCTTTCTTGATTCTATAGGTGGTGGTGCATGGCCGTTCTTAGTTGGTGGAGTGATTTGTCTGGTTAATTCCATTAAAAAACAAGACCTCAGCCTGCTAACTAGTACTGCGGAGGTGATCGTTCGCAGACAGCTTCTTAGAGGGATTATAGCCGCTTAGGCCAAGGAAGTTTAAGGTAATAACTGGTATGTGAAGCTTTTAGATGCTCTAGGTTGCACACGCTCTACAGTGATGTATTCAACAAGTCTATAGCCTTGGCCAACAGACCTGGGTAATCTATGAAATTTCATCATGATGGGGATAGATCATTGCAATTGTTGGTCTTCAATGAGGAATTCCAAGTAAGCGCAAGTCATCAGCTCGTGTTGACTACGTCTCTGTGCTTTGTATACACCGTCCGTTGCTTCTATCGATTGAATGGTCTGGTGAAGTATTCGGATAGCAGCGATTTGGGTGGTTCACTGCCCGCAACATCGTAAGAAGTCCACTGAACATTATCATTTAGAGGAAGGAGAAGTCATAACAAGGTTTTCGTAGGTGAACCTGCAGAATGATCATTGTCGAACTTACACAGCAGAACAACCCAAGAACCAGTTTCAATGTCGGAGGCCAGTGGGCCTTCGAGCTCGGCGTCCCTTATCCTGGGAGCCCGCTCCCGTGGGTACAAACGAACATCGGCGCATGTTGCACCAAGGAACCTAAACGAACGAGCGTGCTCCCGTCGCACCGAAAACAGGGCGCGTGGGTGCATCATCGTCTTCAATAAGTCAAAATGACTCTCGATAACGGATATCTCGGCTCTTGCATTGATGAAGAACATAGCGAAATGCCATACTTAGTGTGAATTGCAGAATCCCGTGAACCATCGAGTCTTTGAACACAAGTTGTGTGTGAATTGCAGAATCTCATAAACCATCGAGTCTTTGAACACAAGTTGTGTTTGAAGCCATTAGGTCGAGGGCACGCTTGCTTGGCCGTCACAAGCCGTTGCCCGCCAGTACCTCTCTTGGAAGCATCGGGGGATGGATGATGGCTTCCTGTGTGTCGCCTCGCACGGTTGGCACAAATGTCGAGTCCTCGGTAATGACCACCACGATAATCAGTGGTTATCAAACCTCTGTTACCTGTTGTGCACTTTTGTCGTGCTCCGAGCGGCTCTCGTCACTCGCTGCTCTGCTTCGACGGAGCTTTCAACGCGACCCAGGTCAGGCGGGGTTACCCTTTGAATTTAAGCATATCAATAAGCGGAGGAAAAGAAACATGCAAGGATTCCTCTAGTAACGGCGAGCAAACTAGTAACAGCACAGCTTGAGAATCCAGCATTGTCAGCGTTCAAATTGTAGTATAGAGAAACGTCCTCAATAGCAGACCGGGCAAAAGTCCATTAGAAGGGAGGGCCGGAGAGGGTGAGAGCCCCATTGTGCCAAGACCTTGTCACACCACGAGGAGCTGTCGATGAGTCGGGGTTGTTTAGGAATGCAGCCCCAATCGGGCGAGAAACAGATAGCGAACAAGTACCATGAGGGAAAGATGAAAAAGACTTTGAAAAAAGAGTGAAAGAATGCTTGAAATTGTCGAGAAGGAAGCGGATGGGGGCTGGCCATGCACCCCGGTTGGATGTGGAATGATCACAAGCTAATCCATCAATCGGCTCGAGGCATGGACCGACACGAATTGGGCAGTGACCAAAGCCTAGGCTGCTGATATGTTCGCGGAGACGTCATCGACATGATCGTGTTAGGCAGCGCGGGCCGTCAGTGGGCTTTAGCAACTACACGCTTCTAGCATCAGCCAATGAACTCCTAATTTGGCCCGTCTTGAAACACAGACCAAGGAGTCTGACATTTGTGCTAGTCAATAGGCGATTAAATCTGTAAGGCGTAAGGAAGCGGACTGGCGGATCCCCCCGAGGGTTGCACCGCCGACCGACCTTGATCTTCTGAGAAGGGTTCGAGTGTGAGCATGCTGTCGAAACCCAAAAGATAGTGAATTATGCCTGAGCGGGGCAAAGCCAGAGGAAACGCTGGTGGAGGCCCGCAGCGATACTGACGTGCAAATTGTTCGTTTGACTTAAGTATAAGGGTGAAAGACTAATCCCCTGTCTCTTAGGATTTACTAACCCATGTGCAAATTGTTTCCTTCAGGATAGATGGAGCTCTTGAACGAGTTCTATCGGGTACGGCCAATGATTAGAGATATCGGGGGCACAACGCCCTCGACCTATTCTCAAACTTTAAATAGGTAAGACGACACGGCTGCTTCGTTAAGCCGCGCCAAGGAATCGAGAGATTCAAGTGGGCCTTTTTTAGTAAGCAGAACTGGCGATGCGGGATGAACCGGTTTTCGGGTTACGATGCCCAATTGTGCGCTAACCTAGAACCCACAAAGGTGTTGGTTGATTAAGACAGCAGGACGGTGGTCATGGAAGTCAAAATTCGCTAAGAAGTGTGTAACAACTCACCTGCCGAATCAACTAGCCTCTAAAATGTATGATGCTAAAGAGCGCGCCCTATACTCGGGCGTCGGGGCAAGTGTTAGGCTCCGATGAGTAGAAAGGCATGACGGTCGCTGCAAAATATAGGGCGCGAGCAGTGGCGGAGTAGTTGTCGATGCAAATTTTGGTGGTAGTAACAAATATTCAAATGAGAACTTTGAAGGTCGAAGAAGGGAAAGGTTCCATGTGAACGGCACTTGCACATGGGTTAGTCAATCCTAAGAGACGGGGGAAGCTTGTCTGATAGCACATCTTAAAAGGGAATTGGGTTAAAATTCTTTAACCGAGACGTGGTGGTTGACAACAACATTAGGGAGTCTTAAGACGTCGGCGGGGGCCTCGAGAAGAGTTATCTTTTCTGTTTAAGAGCCTATCTACCCTGGAAACGGCTCATCCGGAGGTAGGGTCCAGCAGCTGGAAGAGCACTACACGTCACGTGGTGTCTGGTGCACCCCTAGCGACCCTTGAAAATCTAGAGGACCGAGTACAATTCACGCCCGGTCATAGTCATAACCGCATCAGGTCTCCAAGGTGAACAACCTTTGGTCGATGGAACAATGTAAGCAAGGGAAGTCGGCAAAATAAATCCATAACTTCAGGAAAATAATTGGCTCTGAGGACTGGGCACGGAGGTCCCAGCCTGGAACCCATCAGCTGTCGACGGACTGCTCGAGCTACTTTAGCGGCGAGAGCCGGGTCACCAAGTGCTGGCCAGGGGAAAGACTGAGACCGGTTCCTTCGGGGACTTTCTCCAAGAAGTGAGCATTCAGCTCAGAACTGGTACGGCCAAGGGGAATCCGACTGTTTAATTAAAACAAAGCATTGCGATGGTCCTTGCGAATGCTAACGCAATGTGATTTACACCCAGTGCTCTGAATATCAAAGTGAAGAAATTTAACCAAGCGCGGGTAAACAGCGGGAGTAACTATGACTTTCTTAAGGTAGCCAAATGCCTCGTCATTTAATTAGTGCACGCATGAATGGATTAACGAGATTCCCACTATCCCTGTCTACTATCTAACGAAACCACAGCCAAAGGAATGAGCTTGGCAGGATCAGTGGGGAAAGAAGACCTTGTTGAGCTTGACTCCAGTCCAAGTTTGTGAAATGGCTAGAGAGGTGTAGTTTGGCTAGGGAGTTTGGCTGGGGTGGCACATCTGTTACAAAATAACGTAGGTGTCCTATAATGAGCTCAACGAGAATAGAAATCTCGTGTGGAACAAAAGGGTAAAAGCTCATTTGATTCTGATTTCCAATAAGAATACGAAACGTGAAAACATAGCCTATCGATCCTTTAGACCTTCGGAATTTGAAGCTACATGTGTCAGAAAAGTTACCACAGGAATAACTGGCTTCAGAAAAGGTCCCTATAAAAGAATGTCATGAGACAGGTTAGTTTACCCCTACTAATGACAGTGTCGCAATAGTAATTCAACCTAGTATGAGAGGAACCGTTGATTTGCAAAATTGGTCATCGCACTTGGTTGAAAAGCCAGTGGCGTGAAGCTACCGTGCGCTAGATTATGATTAATTGCCTCTAAGTCAGAATCCAAGCTAGAAGCGACACGTGAGCCCGCCGCCTAATTGCCGACCTGCGGTTGGGGCCTCGGCCCCTAAAGGCTCAAGTTATTTGATTATTACAATTTCAATGATTATACAACATACCTTAAACTTTTTTTCCTCCATTTTCCCCCAATGGGAAACCCTAAAGCTCCCTACTGATTCATCTATAAAATCCTAAAATTTTTATCCTCTCTTATATTTCCATCTTTTATCACAAAAGTCTTTTGCTCCAGACTTCTAAAATCCTTTTCCTACGAACCTATCAAACACTACGAACCCTTAACGCTAAACCCTCAACACTGATCCTATACGACATTCTAAATCATTTTGTCATCAAGTGTCATAAATTCCTAAACATAAACTTTATCCCAGTCTATGCCTCCTCGTTTGTAACAACATTCCAACCTTGACCAAAAACATTGATCGGGGCAAATCTTCTCGACCCGTCTTCAAAAAGACTGCGTGGTTAAAACGAGAAGCTCCAAATCCCAATCATGCTTAGCCTTCATTCCCAGTTACATGGGCTACATGGACTAAACAAATGAAGGGTTCCTTTGTCAACTCTTGGAATTGAACGGGCACTTGTGACAAAATCAAGACTTTGACAAGCATAACACAGTTTGTCAATATGGTTGATCATAAAGTCTCGGCTACTCAACATTGAGGCACTCTTTCGTTAGCCCTTGGGCTTTCTTAGAACTGTCGATCTTTTATAATCAAAAGATGAAAAGTTTCTCCTCCTTGTTTTTGTGCTCAATCTTCTTACGTAGGGGTGGGCAGTTGGAACTAAAAACTGAAACCTAAACACAGACCAAACTGAAACATATCGAAAAGTGCGGTTTTGAAACAATTTTAGTTCGAAACTGAACCCCAGTCTGCAAAAACGGTTCGGTTTCAATTTTGAACATATGAAACCGAACCGAAACTGAACTGCACCGCAAAAATTGAAGAAACCAGTTCATGCACTACTAAGTTACTCAACCTTGATCAGTCTTCTCCCAATAGTAATAACTGGGAAGTTTGTTGCTGTTTAAAAATGCAAAAGTGGCTGGTGCAAACGAATGTTCAGGTGGTGATGACCTGAACATGTTTGAAATACTAAAAGTAAACCATCTGGTCAAAATAAATGGATCAATGGTCTCACGTCGAGGGGTGAAAATATAGTTGGGGAGTTGCAGATGTAAATTCTGGAAAGCTTTGAGTGAATATTTCCTCTCATTAACCGATAATTTTCTTTCTACAAACTACAAGTATAAATAGTTGTAAGACTATACAATCAACTCTTACAAACTAGCTAATTGATTTGCTATGTTACATGATAGGAAAGTAATCAATACAAAATACTTGCCCTATGATACTAATTGATACGAGTATCTTCATATAATCTTTAACTTTTTCAACACTCCCCCTCAAGTTGGTGAGTGAATATTGTGAACACCCAACTTGCTGAGCCAAGAATGAAATCTCTCATTTCCAAGAGCCTTGGTGAGCAAGTCGGCTACTTGAAATATAGATGGAACAAATCCTGTTATAACCTTTCCTTCCATAGTCTTATCATGAACAAAATGTCAATTAATCTCAATATGTCTTGTACGTTCGTGAAATACTGGATTTGCTGCAATATAAAGAGCGGCTTGATTATCGCAAAACAAGGTGGCTGGCCTTTTGTCTTGAATATGTAAATCACAAAAAAGACTTTGTAACCATGTGAGTTCACAACAAGTTGCTGTCATTGATCTATATTCAGCTTCAGTGGATGATAAAGATACCGTCTTCTGACATTTGCTTTTCCATGAAATAAGACAATTTCCAAGGAAAACACAATAGCTAGTTGTTGAGCGTTGAGTAGTAGGACAACCCGCCCAACCTGAATTACAATATGACTTTAATTTTAATGAATTTTGAGATGGAAACACCATACCTTGCCTCGGTGTACCTTTCAAATACTTCAAAATACGTAATGCTGCTTCACAGTGAGGCTTTCGGGGAGATTGCATGAATCTACTCAATAAATGAACAGAATACGTAATATTCGATCGTGTAATGGTAAGATAAATCAAATGACCAACTAATCGTTGATACTTGGCTGGGTCATCTAGTTCATCACCATCATCTGGAAGCAATTTAAGATTTTGCTCCATTGGAAAACATGCAGG
Organism: Pyracantha coccinea; assembly: GCA_028566515.2. Classification (NCBI taxonomy): domain Eukaryota; kingdom Viridiplantae; phylum Streptophyta; class Magnoliopsida; order Rosales; family Rosaceae; genus Pyracantha; species Pyracantha coccinea. The sequence continues at coordinate 5,382 of JAOTRO020175942.1, read as the reverse complement.
TTGTGAACCCAAAAACCCCACATCATTCAAAATGTCCTGTAGATATTTTTGTGACGAAATGAAAATAGCTTCCTTTGATCGTGCCACTTCAATCCCCAAAAAATATTTTAAATTACCAAGCTCTTTGATACGAAACTTGGTATTTAAAAAATCTTTGATATCATCAATGGCTGCCAAATCATTTCCTGTCATTAAAATGTCATCGACATAAATAAGAAGCATAGTAAATGACTTTCCTTTTCACTTAGTAAAAAGCGAGTAGTCTGCTTTGGACTGAACATACCTGGAAGATTGGATAGCTTGTGAAAACTTGAAGAACCATTGTCGGGAAGCTTGTTTCAATCCATAAAGTGACTTGTTGAGGCGGCATACTAGATTCTCCTCTTGTCGTCGAATACCAAGCTGTGGGAGCATATAAATTTCCTCCATGAGATCACCATGAAGGAAAGCATTGTGGACATCAAGCTGATGAAGAGACCATTAGTAAGCAGTAGCAATAGCAAGTAAGCAGTGGAAAGTAACAAGTTTGGCCATTGGGGAAAAAATGTCATGGTAGTTAATGCCTTCCAACTGAGTGTAACCCTTAGCCACCAAACACACTTTGTAATGCTTAATATGACCATCAGATTTTCGTTTGATCTTATAGACCCATTTACAACCAATGGGCACCTTGTCCGGAGGCAATGAAGACAGGGTCCAAGTGTCGTTGGCTTCAAGAGCTTGAATTTCCTCATGCATGGCTTGTCTCCATTGAGGATGTTTAATAGCTTCTGCATAATCGTTAGGTTCCAAAGCGGAAGAGAGTTGTGCAATGAAAGATTGATATTGAGTTGAGAGTCATTTAGAAGATAAGTAATTGGAAAGGGGATACCTTGTACGAGGACTGGATGGCGAGGAACCATTCAGGGGCAACGTATTATTGGACCAAATGTAGTCTTGCAATTTAGCTGGTGGCACTCTAATGCGACTAGAATGGCGCAAAGGTGGTGGAGAAAAATTAGCAGCACTGCTCTGATCATTTGCAACAATAAGATCAGCTATAGTGCACTGATCAGTGGAGGCAGTAGGGCACTGATCAGGAGGGTCAATGGAAAGGTTAGCAGGTGCAGCAGGGAGGGCTGACATTTGGAGTGGGGCTGGGGTATTAAAGGTGCTAGGTGGAACAATTATGGGCATTGGTGCTGAATTGGGAAAAGGATTTGCTTGGGTTGGTGTTTGAGCTAATGGAGGGGGGTTTGATAGAGGTTAGTTTTGGTGATAGGGAAAAATATGCTCATGAAATGTGACATCTCGACATGTAAAAATATGTTTGGAATTAAGATCATCTAATTTATATGTTTTTTGTCCAAAAGGATAACCAATGAAAACACATTTTCTAGCCCGAACATCAAATTTGTGTGTAGGGTGAAGATTAGTAGCATAAGCTAAACACCCAAAAGTGCGTAGATGTTTATATGAAGAACGATGTCCAAATAATTTCTCATAAGGCATGAGGCCTAACAAGAGTGGGGTAGGAATGCGATTAATAAGGTAAACAACTATAAGTATACATTCATCCCAAAAGTGCAAAGGTATATGAGACTAAAAATGTAAAGCCCGTGCAGTTTGAAGAATATGTCGATGCTTACACTCCACAACCCCATTTTGTTGAGGGGTGGAAACACAAGAATGTTGAAAAATGATACCATTATTGCTAAAAAAAGCGTGCATGGAAACAAACTCACTCCCATTATCACTTCGAAACGTTTTAATTTGGTGGTGGAATTGTGTTTTGGCATAGGCAATAAAGCACTTAAGTTATGTTTGGGTATCCGATTTATGATGCATAAGAAAGACCCAAGTACAACGTGTAAAATCATCAACAATAGTAAGAAAATAATGGGCACCAAAACAAGATGGAATTTTATGTGGTCCCCAAATGTCACAATGTATAAGTTCAAAAGCATGCTTTATATTAATATGACTTAATCCAAAAGATAATCGAGTTTGTTTTGCCAAAGGGCAAACATCACAAGGTTTATTTGATGAATGAGAAATTTCTGGGAAACTCTTAGCTAGCAATTGTAGTCGCAAAGATGAAGGGTGCCCAAGTCGGTGGTGCCAAGTAACTGAGAAGGCCTTGGGTTGTGAGGTAGTTGGAGATGACGTGCGTCCTTTAGAATCCACCATATAATAGAGCCCATTACGTTGTCGCCCCCAACCAATTATCGTCATCGTCTCCAGGTCCTGTAAAATACAAAAATCAGGATAAAAGGTTATTGAACATCGTAGTGATCGGGTTATCCGACTAACGGAAATTAAATTGATCAAAAACGAAGCTATCCCGAGAACATTGTAAAGTGGTATCTTGGATCCAAAATGATAAGTTCCAATAGAATTTCTAGGAACCTGAGTCCCATTAGGCAATGCCACTGGCCGCAAAAGCGGATTCCTGATGGCATGAGTCAAGGGGAGACAAGATAGATGGTCAGTGGCACCACTATCTATCACCCATTGAGGAGAACTTGTAAGAGACCCACCAGCAACATTGGCCTTAGCATCGACTCCCAATTTTCTACTCATCGTGGAAAAAAGTTGTTGAAATTGATCTGTCGCGAGATTAGGGGTGGAGGAAGAACTTGCTGCTACCGGTTTCCCTTTCACGTTGTTGACATAAGCTTTTTTGCCATCCTTCTTCTCACATCCTCCAGACCCTCCAGAATTATTTGATTTCCTATAAAGACGATGCTCCCGTGGATAGCCATGAAGTTTCCCAAACACTTCGATGGTGTGGTGGTCACGATCACAATACAAACAGTGCAATGGTTTCTTCTCAAAAGGTCGGCTTTTCCTGCTGTTGTTACTGCGTCCAATTTGCACAACCATGGCCGCGGGTTCGACGAGACTAGGCCCAACAGCCATATCTCGTTGTTTCTCCTCCTGCGTGAGCATAAAATAAACAAACCTTATGGAAGGGACGGGTTGGATCAACAATATTTGGCCACGAATCGCTGAATATGAATCATCTAATCCCATCAAAATCTGCAACACCTTTGTTCTCTCAACCTGCTCATGGTTGGACTTGGCGACGCCACAAGAGCAAGGCTCAAATGTTTGGTAGGAATCCTTCTTATCCCACAAACTCTTAAGCTTGGTAAAAGACACGTTGATGGGTTGTTGGTTTTGTAAAAGGCATGCAAGGTCACGCTGAATTTCAAAAAGATGAGACACATTTTGTTGAGAAAAACGTTCTCGGAGATCACCCCAATTTGCCTTGGCTGTCTTCATGTACACCACACTGGTGGCGAGGTCTCCGGAAAATGCATTGTAAATCCACATAAGGATCATGTCATTGCACCGTTGTCAAAGAGCAGATTCTTTGGGCTTCTTCTTCTCCGCGGATGGTTGTTCAACACTTCCATCAACAAAGCCGAATTTGTTCTTCGCATTGAGTGCAATAGACATAAAGCGGCACCAAGTGCCATAATTGTCACCGCTAAGTTTGGTGGAAACAAGCATCATTCCAGGGTGATCGAAATGATGAATGTATAAGGGGCTAGTGGGATCACTAGAGGGTTCAAGCTTAGACATCGTTGATTTTTGTTCAACACGGGAAATGTCTTCAGATGTAGAATCCTTCCCCATAGCCTTAAAAAAATGAGAAGGAAAAAAAAACTAAGAACCCAAAAGGGGCTCTGGTACCATGTAAATTCTGGAAAGCTTTGAGTGAATATTTCCTCTCATTAACTGATAATTTTCTTTCTACAAACTACAAGTATAAATAGTTGTAAGACTATACAATCAACTCTTACAAACTAGCTAATTGATTTGCTATGTTACATGATGGGAAAGTAATCAATACAAAATACTTGCCCTATAATACTAATTGATACGAGTATCTTCATATAATCTTTGACTTTCTCAACAGTAGACCCCTACACTTTTTGAAGTAACTATCAATAACAGCAGATAGTAATTTTTAAACCAAATAGAAAAATATGAAGGCTTTGTGTAGACAGCATCTCCTATCTTCCCACTCCAATTTATGTTTTATGTATCATATGGACTCTTATTAAAGTTCAACATGAACACAGGCAGTTGAAAAAAGAGAATTCACTCAACTTGCTGGCAGCTTTGATATTATCTCTTCTGAGCTACTGTGTGTGTGTAAAGATTCATCCGATTTCAAGATATTTTCTTACAAACAGGAGTTATTTTTTAAATAATTGAATGAATGTAAGAAATTTCCTTGTATGAAATCTGAAAACTGGTAGAAAATCTTAAACATGAATACATTAGCTCTCAAATTTTCTCACTTTACCCTAAACAACCATTTGAAACTGAAACCAATCCGTTTAAAACTGAACCGAACCACACCAAATGGTTTGGTAGCCTTTTAGTTTAACCTTCGAAACCTCACCGAACCGAACCGCACAAAAATTAGGTTATGATTTTGCTTTGACCCAAAACTGCATCAAGCCACACCATGCCCACCCTTTTTCTTGGGCTTGATGTAAGTTTCCTTCTTGTGCCTATTGGAAACACTGATGAAGTGAAAACACAGACACAAGGCCAACTTCTTCTGGATGTTGTAGTCGGTGAAGGTTCCAAGGTCAACTCATTTTGATTGTTGTAGTCAACGAAGGCTCCAGGAACTAACACCGGCTCATGTGCTTTGCATGTCAATTAGGCTCCAAGAATTGACACCGACCCATGTGCTTGGCATGTCAATCCATAATAGGCTCCAATAACTAATGTAATTTAGTCATAGTTTGGTTTCTATCAACTATGTTCAGCCATTTCCCATGTAGTTGGATAATATTTTTTCAAGTACTTTCCATTAATTGGAATCCTATGTAGCAATCCAATCTTATCCTTGAGGTGATATGCTCCTTTGTCGAGAATTTTATGAACAATAAGAGGCCTTCTTAATTTGGGGACCATTTACCACATCTCAGATCCTTAGTTTTGAAATTGGTACCAAGTGAAATATCATGTATGGAAAAATTATAATCCACTGGACTGACTAGTCAAGCTCGCTAGTCAACTAAGATAGATTTGTTAGTCAATAAATCAAAGATTCAAATACCAGTTTCAATTCCCAAAAACTATCCTAGTCAATAAGACTGTAGTTTGTTGCAAGTTATTAATGTGTCAAATGAGCATGACTGTGAGCACTTATTATTTAAATGTTCAACAGATATATTTATAATGTATGTGTATGATATTTTTGGCTGGAAAAAACCCACCTCTGGGTTAAAAAACCGGAGACTCTCCACTGAGTCCAATCCACTAATGTAAACAAAAGTTCATACAAAGATCACATAAGCTCAATTCCTAGATCCCTATCTATGGAGCAGCTTTACCTTTGTGCAACCTTGCCTTACACGAGATGGATTTCTT
>JAOTRO020175935.1:0-11791 GCA_028566515.2 Pyracantha coccinea | reverse complement strand
GTCAAAGCCAGAGACGGTGAAAATTTGCATCGACAAATTGGTGCGTTCATTGAGAGCTGATTCAAATACTTGAAGAAGCCTCTTGCATTTGTTTTCTTGAATATTCGGTGACATTGAATTTCTCACACGTCATATCAATTAATTTTTCCTAGAAAAGCTTCTTGATCAATCCTTGGAGAAACGATACAATGGTAGGAAATTCAGAAACCACAACGAACTGAACCCCGTGCGTATAAGGATTTTAAAACCGAATTAACAACATGGCATCTATGTTAACTCGCATCACATACACTCAATTCAAACCAAATTGATGGCCAATCACCAAGATTAAAATTAAGCTCAAAAACACAGCAAAATGATACTCAAGGTGAATGAAACTTCATAAATAATTAAACTGAGAAATTAAGAATTCATAATTATACTACGTCGTAGCCCTAGCGAAAAATTAAAAGAAAATTTATTGAATTCATAAAATTAAAAGAAAAATAAGTTGAAAGGCCTGAAAATGCCCTTACTCTGCTGCTGCCTTCTTCTCCTATGTGCTCTGCTTGCCGCTGCCTTACTTGTGATAAGATCTGTTTTTTTGTTGTTTGGTGGCTTTCTTCACTTTATTTCCTTTCTTGAACGATCAATAATGATCAGCCCCACTATTGATGAATTAATTCCTAGCACTCCAGCCTTTCCCCTTTCTCCTCCTTTGCTGCAACTGACGAAAGCTTAGCACCAACTTATTCTCGGTCTTGTGCCTCTTCAGTTTACTCGCTGCAGTATGTCGTTGGCTTCTTTCCTGGTCCTTGGGCGAGAAAGGTATGACTAATAGTTGTATTAGCTGCGCTGGAAAGAATAGGGTTTTCCTCTCATTTTCTTATAAATAGTCACGTGACTAATGGTAGGATAAGGGCAAAGCTCTTATGAATGCAATTCCTCTCTCTTTTATCATCCTGCATACAATTCAAATGATAGAAATGTACTACATAATCCAGTTGCACATGTAACAACTCTTAATATGCCAACAGACAAATGATTTAATAATTAGAGCAAGAGATCAATGACAATCAAAACATTCTCCAAATTCACTTGACTAGCAATTATAGAATTTTAATACGATTTTTTCCATCTCATTAATCTAGCCACAAAACACAAAAAACATGCAATTCATTTCATTTAAATCAAACATATCATAGGAAAATGTCATTCTTGGGGTAAAATAGGTAGAATAATTTGCGCTTATCAACAAGCTACGTTAGTACCAGTTAAAATGTACGAACCTGTGCAAACGAAGAAGCGTTTGATGCGTACATCCCAGCAAAGCTTTCCCGGTACAGAACTGCACGCTCAGTAGCCACGTAAGGCAGAACTGTCGAGCAATTGGTTGTGCCCAAGAATATTACAGCAATGTACAGTAACCCAAGCACGTTGAACAAATCCTGCTCATTGTTTCTTGAGGAACAAGAAAAACACAGGATTTAGCGTAGTTTTGTTTTTCTTTTCTCTGTGAAATATATAGTATGAAGAGGGTGTAAATGGGTCGGGGCTTACATTTCCTTCCCTTTCTGCCAAAAGATTGTTCTGAACAACACTGATGCAGCGAAAATAAATGTGAAACGTGCTAGATTGTACTTTGGACTTCTCCAGTAGGACAAATGTTGTTTCCACAGACATGCCTTAAACTGCACCCAGCTATTTTGAGCAAAAGGAGTGGGAAAGTTCAAGCCCCTTGAACCCGGCTTTGGTTCGCTCAACCAGCTAACCAACTCGACCGTGTCTCTTTGAAAAAGAAGGAAACAAACATATAAATTTGATGATTGAAATAAATACATGATTAATCCTAAAATAATGGAAATATTAGAGATATGCCCTTACCTATACTGAGTAGAGGCTTTATAAATTTCAGCAAAATCTAAACAAAGTTTTGCCTCTACTGAGGCAGTAACTTCTAACATCCAAGTTGCTGGATTGTAATTTTCTTTGATCTTTGGTACATCACGAATATCCTCAAAATATTTGACGAGTTTACCTCGAGTGATGACCGAGAACTCTAGAATAGATGATTTGGCCTCCCCTTTTCATCAAAATTAACTGCAAAAATCAATGTCTTCCGTTAGTGATCGAGTGGCTTTTATGATTTGGTTTAGGTTTCTTGGACTCCACGATAATGCTCGTTATACCAACTCGTCAAATGACTAAAAAAATATCAATGCTTGGCCCGTGGATTGTGCAAACAGTTGTCCTTCCTGTGGAAACAACATTCTGTACTACGCGCATGACAATTGCAGCTGCTCTGGCGTCTAAGCCTGACGTGGGTTCATCCATAAATATTATTGATGGGTTGGATACAAGCTCCACTGCAATTGTTAGCCTTTTGCGCTGTTCGGTAGATAGGCCAGTTTGTCCTGGAATGCCAACTAAGGAATCTCTTATATCCTCCAGTTCTATCGTTTGAATGACTTCCTCCTCAAATTTCTGCATAGATTAAGCAAAGGATACTTTCTTTTATATGTTCTAGGAAATTTGCATATTATTGATAAATTGAAAGAATATCATCCTACAGCTTTTATGTATGGATCAATTTCGTGTGGCAACGGCAACCAAGCTGAGAACATAAGCGATTCTTCTACTGTGATCTGTGGAGAATGTGTATCAGTCTGCTCGCAGTATCCTGATATTCTTGCAAATAACTTCTGGACCTTGGGATACCCTCCGATTCTTATATCTCCCACGATACTACCTCCTATTTTCCTTCCAGAAAGAACATCCATGAGAGTTGTTTTTCCAGCCCCAGTGACGCCCATCAGTGCGGTAAGAATTCCTGGCCTGAATGCTCCTGTTATATCTTTAAGCAACTGAAGCTTTTTCTCCTTGAAAGCATGCTGTCTCATTTCCTTTTTTAAGACGGAATGAAGTTAACATACAACTAATTAGTTTTCCAATGATACTGATATGTGAAAATTGACCAATGATTTGATTAATTACCGGAGATGTATCAACATAATACTGCACGTCCTTAAATGAGATTGTCAGTGGCTCGAACGGCAGGACCATGCTTCCTGTTTAACAAATTGATTTACAGTTGAATAATTCAGTTGTTAAAAAAAGTCCTTGCTCGTTGCTTTGAATGGAAGATGTACGGATAAACTGGATGTAACAATTCATCTCACCTAGTGTTATCTTTTCTCCCATGGTTTTGAATAAATCGGATAGAGTTGATTCATTTTCCAACCGTGCACCAGTTTTGCGAGCTTCCCTTCTTCGAAGTTGAGATAATCTTTTTTTCGAAACAATAGCCCGAGACACCTTTGGAGCTGTATGGGGAAAAGCTCAAGTAAACTGATGAAGTGGTTTGTAATACTTAAGTTATCATCTGTCGATTAAAATGAACTTACGATCTAAGTAAGTTAATGCTAAAATAAATCCAAGATCAGACAGCATTGTGAACCCGAGTAATGCTCCTACTGATATCCAATAGAAATAGACATCAAAGTTCAAACCATGCCTGGTTAGAACTTTATTCCCTAGGGTTGTGTTTCCCTCTGAGACGTAAAGAAATGAGGTAACACTGTCAAAACACTTATTCGACTTCGATGATCAGGTACTAAAAAAGTTTACCATCTTGAGTTGTACCTTTTGCTAGCGAGGAGCGAGGAACTCGGTTTAGAGTTGTACCGATTTCCCCATAAGTCATAGGTGAACACCAGAATAGCCAACGCAACCAAGGAGGTAAAGAGGCTGAAAAGACACCCCTTATTAGTCTAGTTGTAGTTGCATGTAACTAAAGGAAAAATACGATGGACTTACATCGTGGCAAGATGAAGCCTCCGGATAAAAACATTAGCACTAAGATTAAAATACCGCAAGTTGATGCAACAACCATAGTTTGGAAAACTACAGCAATTAAACGACATATGGATGTCGATGCTTGATGGAGAGCAAATAGCACAAGGAACTGGCAGAAGAAGCTAAAAACCATAGCATATTCTTGGGGCATTATTATGATTATTGTTCAAGCCTTTCATGTTCTGTCGTGTGACTATAAAGTTGAGATTTTACCTTTTTTTGTCTGGAGTGTACCCGATGAAACTGGAACCTTCAGGATAGAGGCTGGAAGAGAATACGCCCATGCTGGATACAGATTGAATCGTCTTTTCTTGTAAACCACTGGTAATCTAGTAACAGTCAAGGACAGCTCTGCAACTCCGTTGGTCATAAGTCGAATAAGCGTATAAAACAATGAGTTCATCAAAAAACTTGCATTTATCAAATCCACGGTCCTATGGGTGCTTATACAGATTGTCATTGTAATAAATGCAGTGATGACAAGCTGTGGGAAAAAAGAGAAAGAAAATATAGCAAGTGATTTTGGGTTTAACTTCAGAAGTACAACCCCTAAAAGCGATATCATTAGGCAGTAAACCTAAGCTGTTTTGAATACGTAGAGAAAGGAATTCCGTTTCATGAGAAGAAGTTCTCGGGCCATACAAGCTTTGAACAACTCCCATTTGCTCACAAAGTACTAAATGATAAGGCATTATCATGGCAGTGTGATTTATTGTATGGTTCTGAGAGCTTATCGTCTAATTTCTTCCCCAAGTAACTTGCTCTGAAAAGTTCAAAAAATATGTTTGCAGAAACATAACCGTAGGGAATGTTATCATGCTTCCAGTATTGTGCTTGATCCTTCTTTAAGATCACCTCTTGAAGGAAATCTGCAGCACCCTTTCTTGGTGGGCACTTGAAACCACAATCTTCGAAAAACTTAACCGTGTGGCTACAAGGACTGGTAAACTATCTTCCCCTCTGCCATTAGTATTGCATTATCAAAAAGATCAAAGGTCTCAGGTGCTGGTTGGAGAAGTGATACCAATGCAGTTGTATTGTATCTGTGATATGCACCAGCTGCTGAAGATAGGTAACTATCTGAAAGGTTGTAGAGCTGTCTAATCCTTTCGATATCTCATCCATAAATAGAGCTTTTGTAGGACATACAATCATTTCTCCTGAAGATTAAACAGAAGAGGAATGTTATGTTTGACACATTTTTCTACATGGGAATTAGTAATAACATTCAAATTTCCCTCGGATTCGAGATTTCACTACCGGTTGTCAGCCTTTTCTTCTGGCCACCAGAAATGCCTCTTCTTAATGCATCACCAACCATTGTGTCACTACCCATATCCAGTCCAAGCATCCAAGGAGATTCCAAAATATTGTAATTCATTTTTCACGTCAGAGTGATTTAGAAACGTCACGTTTGAACTACTTAATGTCAACATTGTCCAGTCCAACACTGGTTGGAGAAAAATTTACCTTCAAAACATAATCGGTTTGGAGATTTTCCCTTTGTCCTTCAACTGAAATTGCCTGTGAGTATTATGTAAATCTCTAAAACCTCTAACACAAAAGGGTGGTAAGAATTACTAAAAGGAATGTTATGAGACTTTACAATTACCTTCATGTAGGTGTCAATATCTGGATCAGGGACTATTCCTGCTTCTTTTTCCCTTCTGCTGAGCTCCATCATTATATCTGCATAAAATACGATCGAAATTAAACTTCATACGTCAATAGAAGTACACGATAGTAAATGCAATAGGGGATAAGGAATATGCACCAGCTCTACTGCCAACACCCTGGCAGCGGGCGGAAAAGTCAATTGCTTCCAACACAGTCATCTCAGGCAGGTGAAGGTCATGCTGGCTAATGTAAGCTGATGTTTTTTGGGGAACAAACTCATCTAGCTTGCAACCATTATAAGAAATTTCCCCTGAAACCTGAAAAAATGACTTGGTATCAGTCTAATACCTGACTTCTCGTGCGTTTTACTGATACGCAAGTAATTAAATAAAACGAGTATTGGCATACATTAATCTGACTGCTAATTCATGTCTTCTGTTTATCAATTAGAAAAAACTTCTCCGTGGTTTTGAACCGGAGAAGAGAAGTATCTTAAGAGTGACCCCTTTGCTTATGTGAATTAATTTTCGGTTTCTAATTCTCACCTTAAAAGATTTGTCTAGTTTTCCTGCAATAGCCAATAAGAAGGTGGTTTTCCCACATCCTGGGGGGGGCAAGCAGGAGAGTAAGCCTGCACTTGAAACTATAGTTATGAGTAAAAATCTTTAATACTCCTCATTTGCAAAACTCGGTTAACTTCAGTCAATAAAAACCATCTTCTGGTTCACTATTCTGTCTCGGTCTGCTATACAAAGATACGTAACTCTAGTTTTAATTGAAGCTAGCTTACCGTGATGGTTTAATGACACCGCATACATCTGTTAGAATGCTTATCTTTGCTTCGGGAGATTTGCACCAAATTACCTTTGTGAAAACCTGTTCAAAAGTTGTATCTTGATCAAATTTATAGGATAAATGTCATGAACTTATCACTAAATATAGCTGCTTCAATTGTAATATGTGATGACCTGTTGAACATTTCTCTCCTAAATATTTGTCAAAACACACTTACTGATAAGAAGCTTAGAAGAGAATTCCATAGTGCTGGAAGCGGCTTTCCTCCTACTACCTCACACTCTACTTCCACAAACAAATTCTTGTACCTCACCTCCACCGTCGGCAATTTAACATTCACTCTAGACAAAAACATCTTTGTTAAACAATCAACGAACGTATGACAACCGATGAGGGTTAAACGAATAATGAAAAGTTATACACAGCTTCATTTCTTTCGCGTGATGCTTTGTACAATTGAATGAAACCTTCAGCAATGTTGAAGTAGATAAACAATGATTGTGAAAGAGCACTAAGTGGTCAAATTTTAATGCACACGTACTTACCGGTCTATCCTTTAACGTAGTTTCTGCAGTAGTCGGAGATTGTCATTCTCAATGTGCTTTATGAGCTTCTCTATGAAAAGATGCCTCCCATCTGCTCCTAACTTTGTAACATCAACCACCCTCTTCCCTGCAACGTACTCTTTCCCAATGTTGCTGGCTGCATTATCAGTCTGATCATCAACGTCGAAAATGGAGCTTCGGATCCGCTTAAACCGTAGGCAGCCTCTCGATTGCAGCCCACTGCAACTGAACTTCCTCATCCTGCTCGGTGATCTCTTTCTTTACAACCGCCCACTGCAACCCTACTTCTTATCCTCCTCTACGATTTTTATTTTATTAACGTGGAATGGGGAAGTCGGACTTTGTAATTCTTCCGACATTGGGAAGTGAAACGCCACGATATTATTATGCAGTTCGTCATCCTCCTCTGTGTCCGAATGGACACTTCTTTCAACTGGTTGTAGCTCCATTGAAATGATATGCTGGTCTGTATCCCAAGGATCCATTCATTAACATTCAAGCGTTAACCAATTTAGTAACGCTCAAATGTTAACCAGTTAGTGAAGGCATATTACGAATACATATTAAGTTCATTACTTCTTGTGCAATCTATATATATATATATATATAAGTTTGTCGATGTAATCAAAGATGTTCAAGTGAAGTCCATGCAAAATTGAGAAATTGACCGTGAGTATTGTACTCTCCGCTAAAACCTTTTTTTTTTTGTTAGTTAGTTCATGTCTTTTCTTATTTAATTTTCAAAGACAACGGCTATTTTAATTTTTTAATGCAGAAATTAGTACATAAGAAATATAATATTTATATAATATGATATTCTATTTTCATGATTTATGGCTCGTTTGAATGTTCTTTTAAAATGATTGAAAGCGCTTTTAGAGAAAATATTTTTAGGTTCCAAAAGCAGTTTAAATGCTTTCTATAAGAAGTATTTTAAGTGTTTTTCCATGATTTACTATCATTTTTACTAAGGATTGTTTTCAAAAATACTTTCACTAAAAGCGATTTCAATCATTTTAAAAGCACATTCAAACGAGTTCTTAGACTTTTTGTATCAACTCCTTTTAACTTCTTTTTTTTTCACAATTTGGGAAACATCAACATCAAAGAAAGATGGAGTGATTCTGTTGACCTTTTCTTATGTTCTCTGTGCTGATATTAATATACCAAATCACTCATATTTTAAGGCTCTTGACTGGTTAAAACTCTCTTAATGTCTATTTTCTACCACTTAGTACTATGATTTAGTGATATTTCTCTTTACTTATAAGAGATCTTAGGTTCGACTATTGCCAAAGGCGAATTTGAACCACTAAACTGTAGCACTAAGTGGCTCCTAACAATGTCTCTTAATAAGTTTAGACGTATTCGTCTTCACTAATAAACGAAAAGTCATGCATTTGAATTTCATGAATGACAAGTTCAATACAAAATTCAAATTATCATGGTTGTTCCATTATATGATTTAACCAAAGCATACCATCTCTTAGTGTAAATATATCGTTAAACTGTCATTGAATTAGTTCCAACATTTATATACCATCTTAATTATCAATTTACTATTACAAAATTTCGATTAATTTTTCTTTACAAACTATAGTATTAGTAGGTTAAATTGTTAAATGTTAGGAGATGAGTAGGGATCGACCCACCACCAAAGTACATATATAGGCATTATTGCTTTCATCTACCATGCTAAAGTGTAATATACTTCTATGTATTAAAGGGTGAATTGTCAATTTAGTCCCTGAATTATCACCTCAGTGAAAATTAGGTCCCTAAACTATTTTTTCAGAAATATTAGTCCTTGAATTATAAAAGTCTGCCAATTACACCCCTAATATTATATTCGAAGCTACTATATTCAATTTCCGCCAATTTAAGTCACGTTACTTGCATGTGATATACATTAGAGGGTAGATTGGTAGTTTTCCCTAAAGAACTAGTGTATGAAGTTAACTTTGGAAGGTAAATCGGTAGTTTTTCATAAGACATAGTGTAAGTTAACTTTAGAGGGTAAATTAGATGTTAGATTCGCAACCTATATGAAATGTGAAGGGCTTATAAGTGAGAAAATGACGGTATTACACTATAAAGTGTGTCAAGTGACTTAAGTTAACAAAACATTGGATAAAATAGCTTTGAATATAATAATAGGGATGAAATTAGCAATTTTTAATGAATTTAGGGACTTCTTTTACCGAAAAAATAATTGAAGGACCTAATTTTTACTAAGGTGACAATTCAGGGTAGGGATGGAGAAACAGGTAGAGAACCAGCGAGTCAGGGTGGGTAATCAAGGCTTGGGGCAGGTCCAATTTGTTTAGAGAGTAAACGAGGTGGCGCAGGGAGGTGATATATCCGGGGCGGGGCGATTCCAAATCTTCAAACCCACGGAGTCCGGAACCGGCCTGTTTCTATTATATAATGGTTGGGCATTGCTGGGGGATTAGAAACCCACCAATTTGGATGAATGCATGGCCAATTCCTATAATACAATGAAAACTTCTAGAGCCTCCTTCAAACAAACTTGGCAATTTCCTTTCAGCCCTCTCGCTTCGTCATTTTGAAACCTTCCAGAGCTTTCTCCCTTCTTCGATTCCAAATTGAAACCCACCAAGCTCCTCCATCTCTCATTTCTCTCTCTCTCTCTCTCTCTCTCTCTCTCTCTCTCTCTCTATAAATCCATAAACCATTCAACATACCCAAACTTCTTCAAATCCCTCCATTTTTGCTCGCAAGCTCTCAGTTTCTCCCTTGATTTTATTGAAATTTCACTCGGACGAAGATAGCGCAAGGCTCCAGATTAGAGAAGACGATGAGCTTTAGATCGACGAAGATAACGCGGTGGACGTACTTTCCGTCATTGGTCTCGGAAAAGATGGTGTTGAAGGCGTCGTCGCCGCAGCCGACGGTCTTGTCTTGGGCATCTGACCATCTGGTCATTACTGCACCTGGGTTTCGCGACGTCGGAGGAAGATGAGACTTAGAACAACATCGTTTTCTTCTGTTGGACCCGTGGACTCGGCCCGAACCTGCCCGGTCCTTAATTCAGAAACTTTAATACTCGCCCCGCCCTGTCTTATTGCATTTTAAAAAGGGTCTGGTTCGGTCCCTCCGAATTTAGCAGACTTCTACTTGCGATCAATTCCGTCTATACAACTTTTGAAGGCCTCATGTCGAGCTGATGAAATGTTAATACGATGAAGCATAATTTTACATACAAATCTCTGTTCAAAAAGCCGACAACAGTTCGACATTTGACGTGGCCAATGAGTTATTCCGTGGGTTATCAATGCCTATGAGTTCAAGATGGGATGATGAAGGCATTACAATTGTCTGTTTCAGGGGACGAAAAATCTATTGCTTTGTTTACGATGAACAACAGGTGTAAAGATTGTTTTCTTGAGATATGGATGATGAAAGAGTACTGCATAAAAGAATCATGGACTAAACTGATAACTTCGGCCGGCGCACAAGGTCCACAACGATGTTTGCCAAGGGTACTATGTTTTAGGAAGAGATGTGAAGTTGATGCTTGTTGGATATAGGCATGGAGGTAGGAATGAGTTAGTATCGACCGCAAGACCTTGTGAGCCAATTGTTGAGTCCTATGAGGAAAGCATATCGTCTCACTTGACAAGACCGTGGCCGCTTCGCACGAAGAGAATGAATATGCAACTTGATTTTAGTGCGCTGAGAGCATAGTGTTGCATGTCAACAACACCCATTGTTCTTTTCTTTACAGATTTTTAAGCTTATATAGAGCATGCCGATAAAGTTGCATGTCGAACTACTGTGGCTTCTTTTATTGTTTATTTCTTTGTTCATTCGTTTTCCTGTTTTAACTGACTGTCTTTCTTGCTTCTGTTGAGATAGAAATTTGGAACACAACTTTATCTAAGGGATTCCTTGGTTAGGGCCGAAGAAAGCAATGTCACTCGATCATTCAATATAGAAAACAAGAAATCAAACAGCATAGAAACACACATGGTTAGAGTAGTCTTTTTATAACTTTTTACGTGCATGCTCGTAATTTCGCGGCTTGGGATGAACCGTGAAACTGTTGAAGGATCAATGCTTTCCATTTATGCAGCAGCACATCGCCCGTCTGGCTTTAACTTTTCATAAATCATCAAGCGGAAGCCTGGATTCCCACTCCTGAGGCAGTAATAGGAAAACTTTCAGTGGTAATACTCGACGATGACTAATGTAGTACTTCACGAGAAGTTTCTTGCATAGTCATTCGACTATTGTAAGGTAAACTTGAGTTTTTTAACAATTTGAATGGAACTACGGAAGTATGTAGTTAGGGAATTTCAAAGTGTTCTATTGTAAACACGAATTTCCTGCGGCAAATGAGATAAGAACATGTGTACAAAGTAAATGTTTGTATTAATGAATTTGTAGGGTTACAATCTCTTTACAAATTGATCTTCTAATTCGATCTCCGGAATTTGTAAATATGTAGTGTTGTGGTTGTAGATCCAAGGATCGCAATAACTTGATCTTGGATGAACGAATGCCGCAAGGCTTTGGCTCTTGGCAATGGAGGAACCGGCACATGTGGGGGTGCTTATTGATGGTTCTTCACAGGATCTGACTAAGAACACGAAGTGTTTTTCAAGTCTTCTCGAGTGTTTGAGTGTTTGGGTGCTTGAGAGCTTTAGAATTTCAAAGCTTCAACGTCTTAGCGTGAAATAATTTCTGGACCCTTTTCTTTGTCTTGGAGCCTCCTATTTATAGACTTTCCAAAGCTTGACTACGGATGAAACAAGACTATTTTGTGGGCTGGTTCGTGATTTGACTCCATTAATTAACATTTGATTTAATTAAATTAAAATTAAATAATTCCTTTCCACCAAGTGTTGACACGTGTCCTTCTTGATGATTCGTCCGATTTTGTTGAGTCACATGCCATGTGTACAATTTGTGTTGACACATGCCCTGACATGTCGAAACTTTAATGCATTGGTGAA
>JAOTRO020175925.1:0-11791 GCA_028566515.2 Pyracantha coccinea | reverse complement strand
GATTAAAATATTCATAAAATTAAATTAGGATAGTCTACATAATTTTTTTTTAAAAGTTACTTTAAGAAAAAATTATCTTAAATTCATTATTTGATCATATCGGGCTAAAAATTTAACCCAAAATGGTTGTAATAGAAAAATTGTTTCTGGATTATAACCTAAATTTTATGGGTTAAAATTAGTAAGTTTTCACTTAAGAGTTGAAGATGATCTTAGTGTCTAAAGCTCAAATGCATAAAAGCAATTTTCTTGTTCTTCATGTTGGTTACTGAGAAAATTTAACTTTCCTGTGAATAATTTTGAAGATTAAACTAAACAGACCATGGCTTCTACGGAACAATCGCTAACAGCTAAATACGTAACTAATAAAAGCGTTTCGAACAGACCAAAAATATACAAAAGAGTCACAAAAATTATTGTAAAATTGGATCCAAGAAGAACCGTTATTTTGCACCTGAAGCTTCTTACAACATATAAAACACCGCAGTACTTTGTCTCATTTTTTTTATGGAGATTTAAGAAATAGTCAGGTTTAATAATTAAATAGTCAGTGCTAAGTTTAAGAACTAGTGATAATACAATGTTTAGTTTAAAAAATAGTGGGAGGGGCTAACCCACACAATGGGCAGTCTAATTTGATATTTAATTCGTTTTGAATTTAATTTGAACTTTAGTTACAAATAGAATAAATTATAACTATTTTTTAATACAAAAGATACTAATATATTAAATCATAAAAAAAATTGTAACAGTGGTACCTCAACTTTAACTTAATTGGATTAATGGTTCATCAACTAAAAATCTAAACATTAATCTCTTAACTCATTAAAACGTGCAACTATAGTTATTTTCGTCAACTCTGTTAGAATTCGGTCAAAGTGAGTCATGTTTGAATGATCATTTTTATTAAATAAAAGTAACCCATTTTCATGAAAAATAAAGTTTTAGGATAATTTTTTGTTAAAGCAAACTCAGTCCAAATTCTATTCATTAAAAAGCCATTTTATTAACTTAATTTTTCATCAAAAAATTATTTCCCACACTCCGCTTTTAAACACAAGTTCATTTACTCCGGGGACGGGTCCCGGCCGGCCCATTAAACAACATAATGGCTGCATTAGATTGCGTTCACTCTTTGAAGTTACATTTCATTGGCTTGCTTTGCGATCAAGCATCAATCATATGTCTTATGCACCAAGACAACTGAATTTGACTGCCTTTTAAGCTAACAGTCAATGAGTACAGAAAATAAATACTACCACTACTGAAAGGGGAAGACCCAAACAAACAATACTCCCTGCTTCGCGAGAGTCGGAAAGAGAACGTCTATCATATGCAGTCGTACCTTTGTTGTCTTACCCTTACATTATAAAGAGACTGTTTCCACAACTCAAATCCGTAACTTTTCGATCACAAAGCAGCAACATTTCCGTTGCGCCAAGGCTCACCGTCAATAACTTCCACTGCTAAGTGGGCAAAATTTAGGTTTAATTACACAGCAAGGGAGAACCGTAACAAATTCTAACCCTTGCATTGCAACTACCTTTGACGGTACAATCAGGTCGTCCGCTTAGCAGAAATCACCCGGTCCAATGTCTCGTTTGGGACTGTGATTCCAGTCGTCACCATGTCTGCAACAATTGCAACGGCTGCATCTAGCTCCACGAGGGCGAGACACGGTGAGATGATTTCATCGTAAAGGGGACTGCAACGGAAGAGAAGAAAAAATGATGTAAACGAGACCTCCAAAATGTAGAATCAAATCTACTTGGCAAGCGATAATTTGTGTGGATGAACGTGTTTTAGATCATGAACGCGAACACCTACATCATCTCCGGTTTCTGTTTTGTTTTCAGTTCTGTCATACTCAACTTACGAAACATGGTCTTACCTGCCGAATACATAACCAAGACTATGCGTAGTCTGTAAGATCTTCTAGAAAGCTGACGGCAGAGGAGCCCTTACTGCCGCACGCAAAATCACGGCACAATTCCCACCCTCTGCAATGTACCTGATTCATGAACAAATACTACAACAATTAACATCACCTGATGGATGGAAGGCATCCCAAAACGCATGCAGGTTTCTATTTGGGCACTAATTGGACAGAAATGTGCAGAGACCTTGTCCATTGTAGGGTCCTTGCCCACGACATGCTACCTCCGATGTGGTAAACCCTGCAGTGAATGCAAAACCACGCGTTAGAATATGAGTGAATGACGTGTTCAATGTGTCTCAAATTTAGGATTTTGTAAGAATAAATAGATGCATGTGTTATAACATGAGTGGATCGATAACAATCTCCAATGTAATTTGTTTTAAGCACTCGTTTGAGCCTCCTTTTGCTAGAAGTGCTTTATAGAAACATGTTGACATTTTTGTTAAAATTCTTGTGTTGCTTGAACTTGAAATGTGTTTCCTTAAGAAGAATCATGCTTCACAAAGCACCTAATTACATGTATTTGTTCCATAAGCAATTTCGACCGTTGCAGTCGGAAGGTTTGTTGGTTATCTAAAAACATTTTTAGTCATTTCAAAAGTAGTCAACATATCATTTTTTAAAGACGAAAACCAATTAAATTTATGAATTAGTGCCAAATGCTTGGGGGTTGCTGATGAAATCTGCATGCATTTGCCTTGTGTTGGCAGACCTGAATACATCTTTGCCTAGCTTTTTGTTGAGTCCTGCCAACATTTCAGTGAGTTGTGGGTTTTACAAGGCAGCAGCTCGTTGGAGTTCAGCCGAGCATCTCCATTCGTGCCTCTAGCCGCCAATTCTGCCGGAGCACATCCCATTGGTCCTGTACCAGAAACCAGAACTCTACGTGCTCCAAGTTGATATAAATTCTGCCAAGTTAACCAATTTGATTGCGCTCAATTTTTCGTGTGATAGTTACCCTGTCACGTGGTGTTACGTCAATGCATCCATACTACAACACGAAGATTAGTAACATCGTGTGAAAGTATGATTGTCATACTAAAAAGTTTCTCATGTATTGGTGCAATGATTTATTAATTACCATGAGAATTTTTTGGCACTCAGAGATGAGAAGCTTGACGTAATTGTATAGGTAGGGGGAGGTTATGAGAAGTGGAAGAGGTTGAGTAGTAGTTGTTGACGAAATCGTTGCCGTTCACGGTGATAAAGACAAGTGATTGGCATGTGAGTCTTTTGGTATGCTGAGTTCCGATCAGGGCTTGCACTCTTTGCTGGTATTCTTTGAAGTAGTTCAGTTGTGTATACATTCTGAGTATATCTAGCTGAATGGGCAGTGGAGAGTAATAACATTATCTCAATGAGCTTATCCTTTTTTGAGTAACTATTATTCGGCACTGTAATGTGGCTACGCGATATAACTAGTTCACGTGTTATAATATGAGTGGATATATAACAAAATGGATAAATATCAACCCTAATTGTACGCCCATATTCTAACAAATAGACTGGTTCACAACTAGCAGAACAATTATTACTGTGTAAAGACTTGCAAACTGAGCTCCGGTTGCATTTAGAATTCCGGACTCCGGCGGAAGCGAAATTTGCACCAAGAAGTAGCCGTCCGTTAAGCTGTGGACTCAAGTATATATGGCATTCGATTGGGCATCTCTTGAGCCAATTTCCTCACCTTAATTATCATGATCATGTTAACTAATTAATAATCAGCTGATTAATTAATTCATGAAATAAGTGATTGATAAACCAGTGCCTCCTCCAGTTGCTGAAACACGCTCCAACTCCAACAAGGACATCCAATCCAACTCCAACAAGGGTTGTGTAAAGGGTTGGGTTGGTTGGGAGTAATGTATTGACAGCTGAGAATTCATATAAAGCAAACTATATAGAGCATGCGCAGTACGTGCATGGAGTTAATTTTGTTAGCTAGGCTTTTATTGACCCTTGAGCATTTTTGGTGGTCAGGTTTAAGTGGGAGGCTAGGAGAGGAAAGAAGTCTATTTTCACACCACTTACCAGGTAATGAGGGTGGGATGAAGACTGAATCCACTTAAAGAGTTTAGAAAGGTATTACATGTGCAACATCATCATCAATATCGAAGTTTGTCTTCCGTGAAGGAGAAATTTTTTATTGTGACCGGAACACGGATGATACATCACGTATTTTTATATAAATGGTGAGAAATTTTATTTTTTAAGTTATTAACTTTTTAACATACATATCATACCATTTGTATAGTGACACATAGTCTACCATCTCGTGTACCGATCACATTGAAAAATTTCTCTCCGTGAAGAAGGTGCCTTGACTCGAAGAAAATGAGACGAGTACTCGGGAGATCAATATTGTTCTCTCCACCTAGCTAGAAGAGAAGTGTAGGCACAAACATTAGCAAAAAAATCTAGTCCTTAGTTTGTCTCGTCTTTATAATTTAATATCTCTTATTTAAGGGTTTCGTTTGAAACAACTTATTTATAAAGAAGGCTTAGAAGAATTGAAGTGATTTTTGAACCCATAAACATTTTAAACTTTTTTTAGTAATCTAAAAAAGCTTTTAGTTATTTTAAAAACAATTCTAAACAGATCTTAAAACAAAAAAAAGTCACAGACTATTATTTTGTTGTAAAACTATTTAAAAATAATCAGAGGATTGTTAGTTGGACGGGAATTTGATTGTATTAGGTAGGATATGAAAAGCTCGAAACGTGGCGCTCCAACAAGAAGTATGTGACATGCATTAAATTGGTTGGCAATGGCAACAGAGCAAGTCGACCTAAAAAAGCTAGCTAGAGCAACCAGCGTGAATTTCTCGGAAAACTGGAAAAGTCTTGCAGCTGGGAAGAGAAAAATTTTAACCTAGCTTAATTATTCAATGACATACACTTTTGCGTAGTCAAGATTGTTACAACATCGTGCTTCTCAGTTTTCATAAAAAATTATTATTACTAAAGAGAAAGAGAATTGGAAATTATTACAATAATTTAAGGAATAAGAGAGTTTAGAATCCGGGATACATGAGTGGAAACTCATTACACTATTTACTAGGATGTTGGACCATGTCAAAAAAAGAAATGCTTCTCCTTTTCCATAATTTGGATTACCCTAATTAGAATGTCACTCGAGTATACCAAAAAAAAGTATTCTCCACCGACTCCTAAATTACACACACAAAATGAACTTGTAAGTGGCTATTCTAGAAAGAGAGAAGACAAATCACACCCATGTAACACGCAGAAATGGTCGCGGCCAAAGGTTATGTTCAATAGCTACAATAAACCAAGATCAGCAAAATTGATCAAGCTAAACCCAATGAGCAAAAAGACTGAATGGAAATTAAAGATGATTGCACATAACTTGGGAAGTTTGACATTGTCACCTTGGGAAAAATCTTTCCCATCAACCATTACAAGAACTACAAAGCAATTGGGAAGCTCCAATCAGTTTTTAATCACTAGACATCCCGGCACACACACACACAAACATCAATGGCAGCTAGGACTCGCATTTAACACAGATCATGATCTAGTACATATAAATATAGTTTCAAATGGAAAGACAAATAAACATATGTCTTAGGTCCTGGAATCCAAAGCCAAGATGGTGCTGAGGTTCATGGGGTACATGTACTTTTCATCCCCTGTCAAAATATTCTGAACGATCAGTCTGTTCGCCTTTTCAGTTGGATGAAATGCATCCCAGAAAGCGTATTGGTTGCGGTTCGGGCACAAATTTGAGGCCACCGTGCACAGCCCCAAGCCATTGTAAGGTCCTTGCCCACAGCATGCAATCTTTGACGTAGAAAATCCTACACAATAAAAATTAAAACAAATAATGTTATGTCACCAACACTACAAAAGGGTATAGTAAGCGACAAAATGCTTGGTGGGGTTGAAAATAAGCGTAGATCCGGATATTCCCGAATAGGTAAATCTTTCAAATTAATGCTTAATCCATGGTCATGATATTACACCATGGTCATAAGGTTGATATATGTGTGTGTATAATTTATTTACCAAAAGCTTGAGGGTTGCTGATGAAGTCATTGCGGGTCTGCTGAGTGTTTGCAGCAATGAAGACATCCGAACCGAGTTGGCTGTTGACTGATCTCAGCATCTGAATGAGTTGGGGGTTGTACAGAGACGCCGCTCGTTGCAGCTCCGCTGAGCATTCTCCGTTCCTGCTTCTCATGGCCAATTCGGCCGGCACACAGCCTAGTGGTCCTGTACCGGTCACCAAAACCCTTCGTGCTCCAAGATCATACATTTTCTGTAAAGTTATGACACAAAGGATGATCAAACAACACATAATAAGTCATTAACATGTGACATTGTCGCTTAGCTACCAAGTCATTATTGAACTTAGCCTAACTCAGAATTGGTTACCAAGAGAAGTTTTCGGAGCTCGGAAATGAGGTATCTGACATAGTCTGGCAGAGAAAACTGGCGAGATCTTGCGGAGAAAGGCACCAGGTAGTAGTTGTTGACAAAATCGTTGCCGCCGACGGTGAGGAGGATGAGTGCTTGATTTACAAGCTGTTTGGCACGTTGAGGTCCGATTAGGGAAGACAGCCTTTGCTGGTATTGTTGGAAGTATTCGAGTTGCCTTGTCATTCTGATTATATTTATCTGAAAATATCACATATAATCCATTACTAGTTAAAAAAAATGTTGGTTGACAACTTTACGAAGATAATTATTTAACTAGCATGTAGCAATTTGTGCCTGGGCACTAAAGAGCTAATCTTGCATTATCCTTTATTTGATTTTAAAAAAACTTACAAACTGAATCCCAGTGTCATTGAGAATTCCAATGCCAGCAGAGGCAAAGTTTGCACCAACTAGTAGCCTTTGCCCTGTGAGCTCTGGACTCAAGTATGGCAATGTAGATTCTGCGCCAAGCTGCTGGCCTATATATATACACACACGCACATATTAGGTCAATTCAGTAAATGCGAATGAGGAAAAAAAAAACCCCGAAAAATCGGAAAGAAAAAAGAGAATGGAAGAAAATCCTAACTGATGAAGTCAGGAATGTTCAAGCCATTGGAGAAACGGCCGGTGGGCCGGCGGGTGGGATAGTCAATGCCGTAAGGAGGAGAGTCGGCACGAGCGGTGGTGGCTAAGTAGTTGTTGTTGCCATTGTCGACCAGTGAGTCTCCAAAGACAAAAAAGGCACGAGCCTCAGCCTCATAACTCAACATTCCCAACGCCATGATCATGAGCACACCAAAAATGGCCAATGAGCTCGCCATGGAGTTGGCTTTTGACTTTTGAAAGTAACCCAACAAAGAAAATAGAAAGGAGTTTGAACTGGATCTTTTTTTATGATTATACAATGATCGCAATGAGTATGTGTGGAAGTTTGAATCGATGAGAGGGGGGTTATATAGGTACGTGTGTTGGCCGATTGGAGTAAAAACTTAGGCCCACTTGTGCAAAAGCAAAGCTATATTTGTAGTTTGTGTTTATGGCAATGTCTTGTATGGTTGGCAATGCAAAAGCAAAAGCTGGTTTGAAATTTCAGCTACTTGTAAGTGATCAATTGAAGTGACTATTTGAGCAAGGTATTGTGTTACTTGGTCAATAATATTTTGGCTTTTAAACTTACTGCCAAGTCAGAACTCAGAAATGAGAAAAATTTAATGTAATTGTCAGTTGGGTCAGGCTCATTAGACTATGTCATTGAATTGGGAAGAAACTTGACCACACATGATAAGTCACTATAAAGATATTAAAAACAAATACCGCATTGGTGTATGTTACAATGCATTATTTATTTAGAATATTATCGCCAATATAGATAAGTCATTCTTCTATAAATATAACAAACGTATATACACTCTTATGTTTATAACTTGATGTGTTGTAAACAAGATTATACCCCGTGACAGCACATTTTGTAGACAAGCTAGAGCACGCTACATGCATATACGCTGTTCAAGTTTGTTCTCTTGCTCAACTTCAACCCTTCTACAGTTTTTACTTTTCGTGCTAAAGATCTAGTGTTGGAAGGGATCAAATTAACCTGCTGCAGATAAATATTGCTCTTATTTGGAAACGTCAGTAGTCACCACCTAATTGTTACAAATTGTGAGAAGGCATCACATTAATGTGACAGCCAATTTCACATGCTAGTAAATGGGACAGGTTGTTGATAATTTGTGATGAAATTTCCATGCTCGTGAAATACATTCCTTCTTCAAACTTTGCTTGTGACAGACAGTTACCAACTTCACTATAATGATAATTCAAATTTGGTTCCAGTAAATTAATGATTATGGTTGTGACCACCCCTGGTTAAAATTTGATTAGAAGCCTTAGAATATAGAAGCACCTATGAATGTAGCTTATAGATTTAACTTTTCCACTCCCAGCAGTAGTTTTGCTTTTGCTAACCTAGAAAAACTTACCACCAGGCATGTGATCAAAACTAATTGTTACCATAAAACTGGGTAATTATTTAGTCAACATAGTTCGTGGAGATTTGATTGCAAACCATCTAATCTCACAGCTTTAAAATCTTCTGCTAATCATTCTCAATGTTCATTGCATTATGGTCCTGAAAAAGTTGCCTAAAATAACTATTGAATGATTGGAATCTGATTGCAAATTCAAATCAAAAGTATAGCTTCAACCGTACATGCTTAAACATAGTTCATCTAAAAAAAAAGTTTCACCATAAAATCAATTGGTAATAGATGATTGACAGTAGTCCAACTCTTTATTAGAACATGCAAAGTTTGGCAAATTTTTGACGTGGAATCTTTATTCACGTACTTACATATCCCTCGCTGAAATCTTTATTCACATACTTACATGCCCTCTCACATGTGACAAATGTTCAAAGTCTAATATATGGGCACATTGAGCACGTCTGGTTGGTGAGAAGGCAAAGAACTTGCATGAAGCAATTCCCCGTTCTCTCATTCTTTCTCTTCATGTAAAGTAACGTGTTCTCTATGTAAATAAGTTTTCTTTGCCAATAAGATACTTTATAACATTAGCACATTGTAACTTAGTATTGTATTTGGGGCCCCAGAAACTTACTTCTCAAAATAATTGGACCAATCTAGAGTATCGTGACGTAATATAATATATATGAATTAAGGGAGCCTTTATAATACCAACTACTACACAACAGTACCGTTCCTACGAATTAACTTTTGCTGTAGGGACGGTTCAACTAACAAAAAGAAAAGCCTTTAAGCTTTATCCCGACGGTTTGTCAAGTTTTATTCAACTCTTTTTCTATCAACCTACTTGTGAGGCTCTTTAATTTTCAGCAATGCAGAGCACTTGAAACTCATGCCCTTGACACCCTAGCAGCTGTGTCTAGCTAGCTTCAAATGAAAATAGCAGCACAATTAAGAGCAAAATTAGGTCAAATTCATTGAGACAGGCTGCAACTGCAAAATGCCTCCTTGTTGTACTAAAATTTTTCGAACATTTCGGGGTTCAACTCTAATGTTGTAGATTCATAAGAAAAATATATTGAACGATTGACCATTATTACGCTTTAGTTTTCTTTTGTTACAAGCATCAAGCGATACTGAGGAAGGAGAAACTAACACACAACATCGATAGGTGTATAGGTAAATGCTTTCTTAACCCTAGTTTGGAGATATATATTATATGGTGTACAACACATTTGGAGGCCAAGTTAATGGAGTTGGAGAGAGCTGTCATCATACCGACATCTGTCCTTGCTGGGGCAATACAAAATTTATTTCAAAAGTGTTCATGCAAACTGTACATACGGCTCCTCCATAGTTGTCGCGAGTTGTCCCCTAATAATTCTGGGTTAATTTCTTAATTTTTTTGTATTTGCTTTCAACTTTCACATTTCTGCACTATTTGATCTCCAACTCCAAACCTCCAATTTGCCACAGAAAGCTGTATCAACCCTAAATTTTCCTTTGAATACTTAAATTATGGCCCATTATTTACTAGATTATTCTCATTAGGGTTTTCAATACCTAGTTTATTAGCTGCTTGCCAATTGCAGTAGTGCATGAAATATAACTACAATTCTAGCCAACATTTTTTTCTATCTACACTCAGTTGACCAGAACCTATGCACATTTGTGTCGCTTTGGTGGTTTTTTCTATTTGAGGCTACATTTAGACTCTTAATTAGGGGGCATTTACAGTATCTAGAATGTTGTCACGTGGTGTTACTATGATACTAAAGTTATTACATGCGTATTTGTACTTAACATTTGTCCAAGTTTATTAGGGTTTGCTCCCATGAACAGGTTGTTTCTCATCCGATCTATTTTTCCATGTAAAAATGTAATTCTCTGCGACTGGCAAGATTGTTTCCTAAAAGCCAAGTTAGAAATCTCATGCAAAATGCAGTTAGAAAAACTGAATAAAATTAAGCCTAAAAAATCGAAGGCTATGGAGTTCTCTGTAGGTGTATTAAGCAGAAGAGTTTACACACAACTATAATATCAAAATTTGGGCCTATTGGGAAGTCATATCATGCTTCACTTTAACGTGTGAGCCCTTTATTTTTGGGCCTTAAATATTTGAGACTACTTTGGTCCTTAGACGCTTGAAGTACGTGTTTTGTGTTTGTCGACGAGGAACTGTACTCCCAAAGATTCAACAGGGAGGAGAGACTCGAACTTAGAATCTATTTCAAGGACTAACAGCCAGCTGGTCATCTTCGATGAGACGGGGATGGTAGCAAAATATGATGTTTGAATGTAAGGTTTATGACAAGAGAGGGAGGGAACAAAACAAAGACAAAGCTAATTAAAATTGAAATTATTAAATAGGCGAACCAGTGAAATCAAAATAACAATATCACACTAACGTTTTCCTCGACATAAGGAAAATTATAATAAATGGGCAATACCAACGAAGACACATTGAGAAAATGAAGAAAGTCTTATGATAGAAAAACAAACACAACCCTTGTAGTTCTAGGTCTTAGAGTCCAAGGCCAAAATAGTGCTGAGGTTCATTGGATTCATGTACTTGTTGGACCCAGTAAGGATTTGCCGCGCAATAATTCTGTTTGCCTTCTCAGAAGGATGGAATGAATCCCAAAAAGCGTACAAATCTCTGTTTGGGCACAAATTGGAGCCAATTGTGCAGAGTCCGACCCCATTGTAGGGTCCTTGGCCACAGCAAGCTATCTTTGAAGTCACAAATCCTGCAAAGCAAACACACCAGATAACATTAATTCGAGGGGCCGAAACCTGAAACCCTAAACACACGCAAGAGAAAGACGTCGTGTGCTCTTAGCCACATAAGTTATGAGCTTCTTGTAACTTGTTAGACGTAGTACATACCATAAGGTTATTAGATGTTATGTAGCTTATTAGAAGTACATACCATAAGCTTGAGGATTCGAGATAAAATCCAAGTGCATTTGATTTGCATTTACAGCAGCAAATACATCTGAGCCAAACTGGCTATTTAGGCTCCTGATCATATCGACTAGCTGTGGGTTAAATAAGGAAGCAGCTCGCTGCAGCTCCACCGCGCATTCGCCGTTTCTGCTGTGCAGAGCCAACTCTGCTGGAACACACCCTAGTGGCCCTGTGCCTGTCACCAAAACCCTACGAGCTCCTAATTCATACAGCCTCTGCATTTTAAAAATGTAAAGTAAAATTAAATCATATATTGTAAAAAGCATGTAAAGCTTGAAACATGTTGACCTAGCTAGTTACATAGGAAGGAATTATTCATGGTAATGTAGGGAAGAAAAAAAATTCAAAAGTATGTAGTGCTCTGGGTTATCGTTCAAAACCTCGAAACCTTTCCCCCCACTTATTTGTTAATTTGCTAGATATGGTTTCGAATGAAATGCATGTGTTAACTTGG
>JAOTRO020175908.1:0-11793 GCA_028566515.2 Pyracantha coccinea | reverse complement strand
GAACCTAACCCTCTAACAAATTAATACGTGCCATAAGCTCAACCCATCATCAAGTATTTCTATATAATTAGTTTTGAAACTATATGCAGAATCAGTCTGTATCATTTATTACTAGAATCCGTTCAACCCGTCCTCGATCATTTTTGCAGAATCAATTCAATCAGTTCGTGACCATTTTTGCAGAATTAGTTCAACATGTCTTCGACCATTTTTGCAAAATCATTTCAACCCGTCCTCGACTATTTTTGCAGAATCAGTTCAACCCGTCTTTGACCATTTTTGCAGAATCATTTCAACCTGTCATCGACCATTTTTGCAGAAATCAGTTCAACCCATCTTCGATCATTCTTGCAGCATCAGTTCAACTCGTCTTCAACTATTTTTACAGAATCAGTTCAACCCGTATTCGACCATATTTGCAAAATTAGTTATACTCGTTCTCGACCATTTTTGTAGCATCAGTTCAACCAGTCTTCGAACATATTTGCAGAATCAGTTCAACCCATCCTCAACCATCTTTGTAAAATCATTTCAACATGTCCTTGACTATTTTTGCATAATCAATTTCAAATAACAATCTAGTAAAAATTATTGAGTTAACATAGCTGCACAAGTCTAGGTAAATAGTAAACAAAGAGAGATCCTTAAATCCTGTCAACCCAACAACAAAAATCCGATTTCCATTCCAAGCCAAAATACTGCTGCCACCACCATACTGTGTCATTAGACTTTTAGCTTTCTTCACCCTCCGTAATACTTTATGCAATTGAATGGTATTATGTATGACATTGACAAATATTGATAATATTCAATAATTTAATAGAAAACAAGATTTGCGACTGGTTTTGTTATTTAAGTCTCCATGCTTTTCTCATATTAACTAAACTAATAAGGTTACAACAAAACTGCTTACAAGTCATCATTTCAACCCCTCCTTGACCTTTGTGCATAATCAATTTGTATATTTTCAACTTCTCGATAATTTTTGCAAAATTAGTGTCAAAAACATGTAGAATTAGTTTTGTATAGAAATTCATTGTTCTCCTGGAAGCATGAAGTTCATTGTACCCGAGATGAGATGGAAAAAAGAGTTCCTGATTGAACATTGCCCGGTCCAAAGCCTGCCTCTTTTGCTAACTCGGATTCACAGATTCATCAGGAAGAACACTCAAAACATGTTTCATTTTTTAATACTACACGGCATGGGTATACATTTGATGCAAAAGATCAAACTAGCTTGGACTTTGGACGCAGTTATAGACTTCTAAAACTAACTTGGACCATTCAGATGGATGCGAGTAGGAGAAGAATGAAAATAATAAGAGGACGAATGACATTTTCCCTCCACATTCACAACATTCAAATTGGGTTATTAAATTATGAACAGGTTATTGGTGGCTACAGATTAATGAGCTTTATTTTGTCTCATAGATTGAATAAAAGAGAGGTTAATTTGTCGACTTAGACATCGGATTGGGGATTTCAAGAAGCTTTTGTTTTACTCTTAATTAACAATTTAATATATTGTAAGATATAATAAAATTAAAATAAAATAAGAAACAGATTGATATACATTTGAGCAAAAATGGCAAACTTTGTATACATATCAGAAAACTAGGTGCGTGGAATTTTGAGAACCCTAGAAGTTACGTTTCTGAGAATTCCTTACTTCCATTGCAGGCTCAGCGGAGATCTCTTGCTTGTGGCTGCCCAGCTTTCTTATGATCTCCCAAGACAAAAACTTGTTTCTCTGCCTGATCTTTCCTTTGTTCAGCCAACTGAATCTGGTGAAGGTGGTAGAAGTTTGAAAAGAGAAAGAGAGAGAAGGGAGCATAGTGTGAAAAGCCTTTTACAACCATAAAGGTATCTTCGTAACTTAAACTCTTGAGAAAAAGAAGCCAATAATGTCATCTTGCACATGTATTAACTTTGTCTTTCTTTAAAATGTTTAAAAATTATTGTCTCAATATAAAATTAAGTATTAAAAGTATACTCTATGTGTAATTTTTCCTTTTGCTTATGAGTCTATTTCCTTATCTACTCTATGGTCAAGAATTTTAAATTAGTTGGACGGAAAAACCTTATTTGTTTACAATTTGGTCTTCTTTGAATTTATTTCCATGATTACATTGAATCCAGGCAATTAGTATGCCAATTGAGTGAGAAAATTAATTATCTTGAATTTTGTTTTTAATTTA
Organism: Pyracantha coccinea; assembly: GCA_028566515.2. Taxonomy (NCBI): domain Eukaryota; kingdom Viridiplantae; phylum Streptophyta; class Magnoliopsida; order Rosales; family Rosaceae; genus Pyracantha; species Pyracantha coccinea. The sequence continues at coordinate 9,595 of JAOTRO020175908.1, read as the reverse complement.
AGATATGCAAATTTACTAATACTAATATATCAAAAATTGAAAACTATTAATGTTTTAATCAAAGAATATTAGTGGCTACGGACCGCATCCAAAATCTCCCTAGAATATATTAGTTTTTTCTCCAAATGGAAAAAAAAAATATGTATACCAGAAGTTCCAACCAAATGAATAATTTCTTCCTATTTCTTTTGAATTTTCATAAAAGTATAAGGATTAGTCTACAGTACCTTTTAATAACAATAAGGTAAAGGTCCATTTTGTCATAGTAATATCAACACCATTATGAGTAATTAATTATAATATACGCTATTTGTGTAACCCTTGATTGTAAATTTGAAAAATTATAATACATTTATTTTTGTAATTCATATGTTTAATTTTAACATCATATTGTAATATCATTATTCATTAACGTACATAAACCATAACTGAACTACAACTAAAATGTTAAGAATAATATTTTGTATCGTCTCAATTGCTCACACTTCTAATAAATAAAGGCTGGAAACCAAGACTGACCTTTATTTCCCAAGAACGTTAGAAACGTCCACATTTCTATCATCCCAAATTGATGGATCAAATACAAAATCTCTCTTTAACTTTCATAGTTAAAATTGAGGAAAAAAAATTACGCGTGATGCTATTCTTACTATCTAAATATACCATGATTTTATACCATCTTATGTGGCAATTGAGGTGGACATCCACGTCAGTTAAAAAATTTCATGTCAGATAAGGTGGATATTTACGATTTTACTCAATGATTTTTATTAATAAAATAATTAAAAAATAATAATGAAACCTACTTGCTCCCGTTTTCAAGCCTCACCGTTGGGCCTCCTCCCTCTTCGCTCTCAAATTTCACCTTCCTTCACCGACGATTGATGGTGCTCGACCCCCTTCATCACTGCCAACTGGGCGAATATCTTGAAGGTGCTCCACGTGATTTTTTTGCTCTGCCACCAAATCAAGTTTGCAATTTTAATGGTTTATGCATAAAACAATATTATCAACATTTAAAAGGAAAAAATAAATATTAATTATTTAAAAATTAATAATTTTAAAATCATACTAGGATGGCCTTATGTTCGTCACGCAAGGGTCTGAGGGTCGAACCCCAGTTTATTCGCTCAGAGTATCACGCACAACAAATACTCATTCGTCACTCTTTGTTTCGCGCAATGACTACTAATTATGTCGTGCAACATTCATTTCGTACGACGAAGCACTTTCCTCCGTCGCGCAATGTCTGACGCGACAGAATTTGCGCGACGTTATCTTCGCTGCCCAATGTTTTCGGCGACCATATTTACCTTTGAGCAACGGCTGTCCTTTAGTTGCCCAAGCAGTTATGCTTAGTAGTGAATACGACAAGTTAAAGATGTCTATGTATACCATTGACTATTCAATAATCTTACGCGTTATTATTGGCACCTCCACTACTCTTGATGTAAACATTGCTCGACGCCCTTCTTTTGTCACACCCTCGGCGTCGATATCCATTGCTCCATTATTTCACTCCTAAACAACAGGTTCATTTCTTTCTCTCTCCTTCCCTACAACACTTAACATCACAACGAAACACATATTCATTACCAGGCCGGTCCTGTGATTTCAATGTCTGTGTGAGGGTTTCAAGTAGATGCAAATGGAAACTGATCATGCTGAAAAACGTAACGCAGCCATGAAAAAACTCCTTCTCATTATAAGCTGCATACTTTTATCCATAGGCCCATGTGGAGGTCCATTGGTTATGCGCTTCTACTTCATCCAAGAAGGCAAATGTGCCTGGCTTTCGAGTTGGGTAATTTGTATAATATTGTTTTGCATAGGGAGGTTTATGCATAGAGACCAAAACATTCACTATATTTCAAGGAACTCCACTAGTTTTTAAATATGTTAAGGAGAGACAAAAACATAAAACAACTAAAACCTAGCCCAAAAACATGAAAATAATGTTTTAAAATACCAGTCATACCCCTCAGGCTTTAGGATTATTAACAAAACCCAACCCTCTATCAAATTAATATGTGTCATAAGCTCAACCCATCATTGAGTATTTCTACATAATTAGTTTTGAAACTATATGCAGAACCAGTCTGTATAATTTATTATTAGAATCAGTTCAACTCGTCCTCAATCATTTTTGCAGAATCAGTTCAATCAGTTCGTGACCATTTTTGTAGAATTAGTTCAACCCGTTTTCAACCATTTTTTCAGAATCATTTCAACCCATCCTCGACTATTTTTGCATAATCATTTCAACCGGCCTTTGACCATTTTTGCAGAATCATTTCAACCTGTCCTCGACCATTTTTGCAGAAATCAGTTCAACTCATCTTCAATCATTCTTGCAGCATCAATTCAACCTAACTTCGACTCTTTTTACAGAATCAGTTCAACCCGTATTCGACCTTATTTGCAAAGTCAATTAAACCCGTCCTCGACCATTTTTGTAGCATTAGTTCAACCTGTATTCGAACATATTTGCAAAATCAATTCAACTTATCCTCAACCATCTTTGCAAAATCATTTCAACACGTCATTGACTATTTTTGCATAATCAATTTCAAATAACAATCTAGTAAAAATTATTGAGTTAACATAGCTGCACTAGTCTAGGAAAAATAGTAAACAAAGAGAGATCCTTAAATCATGTTGACCCGATCACGAAAATCTGATTTCTATTCCAAGCCAAAATATTGCTGCCACCACCATACTATCACTTTTAGCTTTCTTCACCCTCCATAATACTTTATGCAATTGAATGGCATTATGTATGACATTGACAAATAATGATAATATTCAATAATTTAATAGAAAAGAAGATTTGCGACTGGTTTTGTTATTTAAGTCTCCATACTTTTCTCATACTAACTAAACTAATAAGGTTACAACAAAACTACATACAAGTCATCAGTTCAACCCCTCATTGACCTTTGTGAAGAATCAGTTTGTATATTTTCAACAAAACTACATATGTGCCATCAGTCCAACCCGTTTCGATAATTTTTGCAAAATTAGTGCAAAAACATGTAGAATCGTTTTGTATAGAAATCCATTGTTCTCCTGGAAGCATGAAGTCCATCGTACTCGAGATGAGAGGGGAAAAAGAGTTCCTGATTGAACATTGCCTGGTCCGAAGCTTGCCTCTTTGCTAACTGGGATTCACAGATTCATCAGGAAGAACACTCAAAACATGTTTCATTTTTTAATACTAGACGGCATGGGTATACATTTGATGCAAAAGATCAAACTAGCTTCGACTTATGACACAGTTATAGACTTTTGAAACTAACTTGGACCATTCAGATGGATGCGAATATGAGAAAAACGAAAATAATAAGAGGACGAATGACATTTTCCCTCCACAACGAATGACATTTTCCCTCCATATTCACAACATTCAAATTGGGTTATTAAATAATGAACAGGTTATTGGTGGCTACAGATTAATGAGCTTTATTTTGTCTCATAGATTGAATAAACGAGAGGTTAATTTGTTGACTTAGACATCGGATTGGGGATTTCAAGAAGCTTTTTTTTTACTCTTAATTAACAATTTAATACATTGTAACATATAATAAAATTAAAATAAAATAAGAAACAGATTGATATACATTTGAGCAAAAATGGCAAACTTTGTATACAGATAAGAAAACTAGGTGCGTGGAATTTTGAGAACCCTAGAAGTTACGTTTCTGAGAATTCCTTACTTCCATTGCAGGCTCAGCGGAGATCTCTTGCTTGTGGCTGCCCAGCTTTCTTATGATCTCCCAAGACAAAAACTTGTTTCTCTGCCTGATCTTTCCTTTGTTCAGCCAACTGAATCTGGTGAAGGTGGTAGAAGTTTGAAAAGAGAAAGAGAGAGAAGGGAGCATAGTGTGAAAAGCCTTTTACAACCATAAAGGTATCTTCGTAACTTAAACTCTTGAGAAAAAGAAGCCAATAATGTCATCTTGCACATGTATTAACTTTGTCTTTCTTTAAAATGTTTAAAAATTATTGTCTCAATATAAAATTAAGTATTAAAAGTATACTCTATGTGTAATTTTTCCTTTTGCTTATGAGTCTATTTCCTTATCTACTCTATGGTCAAGAATTTTAAATTAGTTGGACGGAAAAACCTTATTTGTTTACAATTTGGTCTTCTTTGAATTTATTTCCATGATTACATTGAATCCAGGCAATTAGTATGCCAATTGAGTGAGAAAATTAATTATCTTGAATTTTGTTTTTAATTTAAGATATGCAAATTTACTAATACTAATATATCAAAAATTGAAAACTATTAATGTTTTAATCAAAGAATATTAGTGGCTACGGACCGCATCCAAAATCTCCCTAGAATATATTAGTTTTTTCTCCAAATGGAAAAAAAAAATATGTATACCAGAAGTTCCAACCAAATGAATAATTTCTTCCTATTTCTTTTGAATTTTCATAAAAGTATAAGGATTAGTCTACAGTACCTTTTAATAACAATAAGGTAAAGGTCCATTTTGTCATAGTAATATCAACACCATTATGAGTAATTAATTATAATATACGCTATTTGTGTAACCCTTGATTGTAAATTTGAAAAATTATAATACATTTATTTTTGTAATTCATATGTTTAATTTTAACATCATATTGTAATATCATTATTCATTAACGTACATAAACCATAACTGAACTACAACTAAAATGTTAAGAATAATATTTTGTATCGTCTCAATTGCTCACACTTCTAATAAATAAAGGCTGGAAACCAAGACTGACCTTTATTTCCCAAGAACGTTAGAAACGTCCACATTTCTATCATCCCAAATTGATGGATCAAATACAAAATCTCTCTTTAACTTTCATAGTTAAAATTGAGGAAAAAAAATTACGCGTGATGCTATTCTTACTATCTAAATATACCATGATTTTATACCATCTTATGTGGCAATTGAGGTGGACATCCACGTCAGTTAAAAAATTTCATGTCAGATAAGGTGGATATTTACGATTTTACTCAATGATTTTTATTAATAAAATAATTAAAAAATAATAATGAAACCTACTTGCTCCCGTTTTCAAGCCTCACCGTTGGGCCTCCTCCCTCTTCGCTCTCAAATTTCACCTTCCTTCACCGACGATTGATGGTGCTCGACCCCCTTCATCACTGCCAACTGGGCGAATATCTTGAAGGTGCTCCACGTGATTTTTTTGCTCTGCCACCAAATCAAGTTTGCAATTTTAATGGTTTATGCATAAAACAATATTATCAACATTTAAAAGGAAAAAATAAATATTAATTATTTAAAAATTAATAATTTTAAAATCATACTAGGATGGCCTTATGTTCGTCACGCAAGGGTCTGAGGGTCGAACCCCAGTTTATTCGCTCAGAGTATCACGCACAACAAATACTCATTCGTCACTCTTTGTTTCGCGCAATGACTACTAATTATGTCGTGCAACATTCATTTCGTACGACGAAGCACTTTCCTCCGTCGCGCAATGTCTGACGCGACAGAATTTGCGCGACGTTATCTTCGCTGCCCAATGTTTTCGGCGACCATATTTACCTTTGAGCAACGGCTGTCCTTTAGTTGCCCAAGCAGTTATGCTTAGTAGTGAATACAACAAGTTAAAGATGTCTATGTATACCATTGACTATTCAATAATCTTACGCGTCATGATTGGCACCTCCACTAGTCTTGATGTAAACGTTGCCCAACGCCCTTTCTTTTGTCACACCCTCGGCGTCGCTATCCATTGCTCCATTATTTCACTCCAACACAACCTTTTCATTTATTGCTCTCTCCTTCCCTACAGCACTGAACGTCACAGCAAAACACATATTCATTACCGGGTCGGTCCTGTGATTTCAGCGTCTGTGTGAGGGTTTCACGTAGATGCAAATGGAAACTGATCATGTTGAAAAAAGTAACGCTGCCATGAAAAAGCTCCTTCTCATTATAAGCTGCATACTTTTATCCATAGGCATAAGTGGAGGTCCATTGGTTATGCGCCTCTACTTCATCCATGGAGGCAAACGCGTCTGGCTTTCGAGCTGGCTCGAAACCGGCGGCTGGCCGATCATTTTCATCCCCTTAGTCATGGCTTATTACCACCGCCGTAAGACAGAAGGCCCATCAACAAAAATCATCTCCATGAAGCTCCCACTCTTTATAGCCTCTGCCGTCATCGGCGTCCTCACCGGCCTGGATGACTACCTTTACACCTACGGCATGGCCCGACTTCCGGTCTCCACGTCAGCCCTAATCATCGCTGGCCAGCTAGTCTTCACTGCCCTTTTTGCCTTTATTCTTGTGAAGCAGAAGTTCACCTCATTCTCCATAAACGCCGTCGTGCTGTTGACTATTGGCGCGGCTGTTTTGGGGTTGAACACCAGCTCTGATAGACCAGAGGGGGAATCGAATAAGGAGTATATTGCCGGGTTTTTGATGACGGTGGCGGCAGCTGCTTTGTATGGATTTGTGCTGCCGTTGATAGAATTGACATACAAGAAGGCCAAGCAGACCATTACATATGCTTTGGTTCTAGAGATTCAATTGGTTATGTGTTTGTTTGCTACTCTTTTTTGCACTGTGGGAATGTTTATCGACAACGACTTCAAGGTTAGTTGTATCCGGCATATGCTTAATTATCATCATCCAATTCTACTTCCCATGTTAATTTTTTCTTGCTTGTTAATTAGTCACATATGCTTCTCTTGTGTGAGTTTTTAGACCCCAAATTTTCACAAGGAGCTACTTAACAGTCCTACAAATAGACAGTCTAACAAGAAACATTATTTTCGACCAAAAAAAAAGTGCTAATATGTAATTTCCAGATATGGGTAGTTTCTCTCTTCACTATCTGGACCCCATCTAATAGGGGTAGATCACTGTGAGACCAACTTGTAACAAAACGATGATCAATACAATATAATAAGAAGAATGCTAGTTATTGTTGCAGAATCTAGTAGTTTAAGAATATGGTTGAGTAAATCTTATCGTATTTGAGATATCTTTGTAGATTCTACCATATTTTTTAGACTAAATATTATCATACTAGAGTATTATTTTATTAGAGTTCTAATCTTATTGGAGTAAAAATTTTACTATAAGTAAATGCACAATAGGGTATCACACACTTCACAATTACATGTCTTTCTTTCTCTCTATTGCTGTCCACCCCTTCTCTCTTTATTTTTTTTATGTTGTTCAGTAAATCAAACCTCTATAAATACTACTTTCTTTTGATCTTTTCTTTATCTTTTATTTTTAAGATTCTACAAGATGATTTGGACTGCCTTCTTAAATCATCTCCAACTAAAGGATTCAGAGGGTTAGAGAGTTGAAAATAGCCTGAAAACCATCTCCAACATAGGGTCAGGCCAAAGGACCAACCGGCCGGCCCAAATGAGCCAAGCCGGGACAGGCCACATGTTGACGTCATATTTGATTTTTTTTTTTTTTTAACATTAAGTAACATAAAATAACATTAAACAATATTAAACAACAATAATAACATTAAGTAACATTAAACAACATAAAAAAATTAACAATATGAAACTTAAACAACGTTTTTAAAAATATTTAACAATATGAAAATTATTGACAATCCACAACATAAAATTATTGAGGTAATTTAATTTAGGTAACCATAGTAATTCAATTAAAATAATAAATTATGTTTGGCCATTTGACCCTCAGTTGGAGATGATTTTTTGTGATAGGGCTATACTTTCAGCTGAAAACGGTAAGAAATATGGCCTTGCCCTATTTATTAAAATATTAATTTCTTGAAGCGCCAGAGGACTTAAACGAACCATTTGGCTCTCCTTCGGTTGGAGATGGTCTTAATCACTTTTAAATCTTTATCTTTACAAGAAAATTAGCTACACTTTATGTAGAGATAAAGTCGTGATGATTTGAACTGTTAAACAAAGATCATCCAAGTAAAGTTGTAGAATCTTAAAAGAGATATTATATTCACACACCTTAATTTATTTCTCTCACATCCTTTTAATTTTTTAATATTTTTTACACATCATTAACATTTAATAAAAAAATATTAAAAAATTTAAAAAATGTGACAGATGTAATTTGAGAGGTGTGAATATAATCTTTCATCTTAAAAATGTAAAATACACATAATAATTAGTAAATATCTTTAAAATACCAACACTCCTTTGCCAATGTGAGAATGAAAAGTATTTAGAGTATTCCCAAAGGAGATGTCAAATTTTAAACACAAAATTTGAATTTGACGGCCTATGTGGCATTTTGACATTTTTCAAAATTTTGCTCTCCACTTGATATGTCAAATTAAATATTATTTTATTATACTATTTTTTTCCTTTTATTTTATTAAACTATTATTTTATTACCCATTTGACATCCTTCCAAACCCCCAGATTTCTTCACTTCCACCTTCAACCATGGAAGCTCTGCAAGCTTCCCTCCCGCGAAGGCCGACTGTTTCTTTCTTCACTTCCACCTTCCACCTTCAGCCATGGAAGCTCTGCAAGCTTCCACCTTCAGCCCATTGATGCCCATTGGAAGCTTCTCTCGGAGATGCTCGACTGTTTCTCCGGCGAAGGCCGTCGTCTGTCGATGCCCATTGGGCCAAAAGCTGATATTAAAACAATCAAAGAATTTAGGAAAACATAGATAACAGAAGATAGTTAATTACTGCGAATAGCTGATATTAAAACAATCAAACAAAAAACTGGATACCTTGGTACTCATCTTTCGAAGAAACAATCCATCCGCCTTCAAACGACTAAAAAAATGGCTCGTAAAAGATCTGTAAATCATACATTCTCTGTAAACATTCATGAAAAATAAAGATTATTATGAATAAATAAGAAAATGGAAGGGAATGGTTACCGAATCGACTTCGTATTCTGAAGAAGCGTGGATCTGAGAAGCGGAGCAACCAATCAGCAGCAGAAGAAGAAGGAGGTCAGTCATTCGACGCCACCGTGTTCCTGCCACGAGGACCGTCGCGCCTTAACCCTACGTGCGCCTTCGATCTTGCCTACGCACTGGAACAGTTGATTTGAAAGCTTTCCTTCAGTTTCAGCGTTTCCCATAAAAAAAATATTTGACGCTGCTGTCAAATTTGACAGCATCCTATTTGATGCTAATCCATGTCAACGTCACATAGGAATTGGCATTTCGGTTGGAGAATATTAATGTAGTCTTTTATTACTGTTATAGCTTATGTGGACATTTTAACATCTCCTTTAAAAATGCTCTTATCCCGTAAAGCCAAAAGAATATCAAATATATAAAGTGGCTTTTATTTAGAATTTCGAGGAGAGAAACTTTGGCTGGCCAGTTGGTTTATGAAGTCCATAAAAACCCCAAGTTTACTTTTCCTTTTCCTCAGCCTATATTTTGCATCCCCAAATCAGATATCAAATTATCCAAATCAGCAATAACAGTAATGAAAGATAACACATATATTTTCCAACCGAGAAGCTAAAGCTAAATCTGTTGTGGCATGACATGGATTGACAACACCTTTAGATTTTTTTAATTAATTATTAAATGCTTTTATTATTTTTTTTATTGGTTTAAAACGTTATCTTTTGTTTCTTTTCATT
>JAOTRO020175888.1:0-11797 GCA_028566515.2 Pyracantha coccinea | reverse complement strand
AACAGTTTGACTAACGGATGTATGAGACTGTCCCAAAATTTACACTTTAGGTATGATTCTGAGACGAAAAAAAATTGGTTGAAAACCACGAAACATTAGAGTAGTAAACAGATTTTTTCCCTAAATTTAAATATAATACTAACATGTATTAATAGAATTATTAACTAGACAATCTGATAATACTAACATGTATTAATAGAATTATCATCTTGATCATCAGATAACAATAGTATTATATGCATAGAAGTATCATGGTCAGTTCTCTAGATTACACTCATTTTTTTAAAGACAAAAATCTGATTTTTCCTCTAAAAAAAAACTGTAAATTTATAATGGATGGAATAAGTTAGAGTATGTTTATTTACAAGGACTTGGAAGTAATATAACATGTGTTTGTTAAGAACCAAATGAATGAATAAAAATACAGGGACCTATAGGTTTTTGGATACCTAAACAATAAGGAAAATTAACGAAAAATCTAAAACAACTTTAGTTTTAATGAAAAATGACAAATAAAGGTGTAGTGAATAGTATCAGAGAAAGGTAAAAATATGAATTTTCGTTAAAAGTGAACAGTACAGAAAATATTTCGTTAAAACTCTCTATAAAATAAAGGTATCCTATTTATTTCATGCTTATTTCTTGTCATCTGCCATCCCTTCTTAAACTAATTTCTTCTTGTCTTTATACCATGTAAGTAAATATGCTCTTACTTTATTTTCTCCTTTGGTTCACGTGATAACTTTCTTTACAACCCGGAGGCCTCCCTCTTTTAGATTAAAGAAAAATATGTATGTCTATATAGATAATTTCATGTACGGTTAAGATTTTGGGACACAAGTTTCTTTTTCCAAAATTAAGAAAAATAATTTCATGCTTACAAATCTTCCTGTAGAACTAAGGTCAAGAGACTCACGCTTTTGATATTACATTGTTACATGGCTCACTTCATAATGTATTTTAAAAATTCAACCGTCTATTTAAGACTACTCTAATAGATGATATTAATAAAAATTCATCTAAATCAAAAACCATATTGACCGTCAGACTAAATATAGTATTTCTGTACTCGTTTATTTACTTTACTACTAACGTATATATTGACAATTATGAATGAATTTTTGCGAAAATAATAAAAACTGGTATTTCTATACTCTTATCTTCACTACTATATATTGACACTTTAAATATTTTCAAAAATAATTTATAAATAGTACTAATATTTAATACACTGATTTATAAACTAATTTATAAAAAATTTAAACGATGAATAAGTACACTAAATAAAAATGTATAGCCCACGTATACATTAACCCTTCGCTTATACAACGCAAAGTCTTACACTTACATTGTTAGGGGCACCCACAGAGGTGCGCCCCTCCAAAAATAGGCGTATGCCACTTAAAGCGACGAGCACACGGTATTCTTTAGTAAAAGGCGAAAGAATAGTTCGCTTTGTGCTCAACGCATGGCTCCGTGAGTTTTCATACCGATAGGCTGCTTTGTTTTATATTACCGAGTCCGCCTCTTTCTCGTTTCTCCTCGTCGATGTGGGACTAAAACCCATACAACTTCTAGTTTTAGCTCAACTTGATTAAACCAAACAGCGATTAATTTTGTCTTGCTGCATTGGGGTTGAAGCAGTAGCTAGTAAGATTACGATTCTATTTTCTCCAATTTCTCGAGAGGTATCAGCAAATCACAGAGAAAATTTCATATATAATATTGGTGATTAACAATATATCACTGCACTTGGAAAATATTTTTGAAAAATGAAGTTGTTCCTCAGGAAGTGTAAAGGCATTGGGTAGATACACTGACACACAACACTGGCTTGCACCATTCAACATCATATATTTTCATTTGCTTTTGTACACAATCTCTTCGTCGTCGTCGACGTCGTATGCTGGATTACAAAGGCATCTGAAGAGTCTGCCAATACCCTGCTAGGGAAGAAAGAAAAATGAACCATCAGCCACCGCTTCTTTCTAGCTGTTATTTCTTTGTTCGTCGATATATTTATATTTGTTTTTAAACACATATGTAGATTAGTGTATATATGCTTTCGGTATATTGCGTTAGGTGTATAGGATCTTATAACATGCCTGAGTGAGAAAGGGAGTTCTATATGAAAGCGGTCGTGGTGAATCCTCTTCAGAACTGCTATCTGAACTGCTTCCATCATCATCCGTGTCAACAGAACTTTTCCTTCTTGACGTTCCACCATTTCGCGTCTGCTTTTCCTCCTCAGACCAGAAAACAAAGGAAAATTGCAGTGTCAGCAGATCATCGGTGTCTAGACGTTACATAATATCTAAGTTCGATCATTGATTAACGTTACTCACATGTTAGCATCCTTTTCTAATAACTTGATAATTGAGCATGTAACTACAAACATACAAGGGAATTATAGGCATGAAAAACCATTGCAGCCGGGTTTATTTCTTAGGTAGATGATCGATCAAGATGACGATATCAAATGCATCATACATAAAAAATGTTCCAGTATAAGGATTTTGCAGAAAATTGTAATCAACTGAACCTGAAATATCCTTCCCAGATGTTTTAAAGCCAGAGCACGAGCTTTAAGTTCCTCCTTCCTAACATTATTTTCCCGTAAAACCTGAAGTCAAATTTCGAATCATGAGAAGGATCTGCACCAATCTTTTTAACATAATTCTTGCCAACACACTACAAGGAACTCAGCCCCAAAGACACTGTGATTTCTTGGCTTCCAGTCACAAAATTTTTAAAACCGTTGCTTTGTGAGTTCAGCAGGGGGACGTTATAAACTGACAGGGGTAAGAAACAATGTGGGAGATGGAAAAGAGAAACGAGTTCCATGAAAACTTATACTTGAGGAAAGAAACAAGTGCCCCATTGATTGAAAGAAACCACTAACCATTTGGCAAACATGCAAGAGCGTTACTTCGATGTCCACCACATTGAGTTTCCACAATGAGTTCAAAAGTGTCTCTTTGTTTAAGCGTATATGCGATTCAACATCATTTTCAGGGCCACTACCATCCATTTTAAATTGCCGACGGATTTCTTCCTGAAGCTGTAGCAACTGAAAAGCACCTGAACTCAATTTTGTTCAACTTAATTAGTTGAAAAAATTAATTTAAGTTCCTAGTAGAAAGTATGAAAAGCAGTGATTGAGGGGCAAACCTTTTGCAGCTGTCATCTGTGACTTCCAGAAATGTCCCTTATTACGGACCCACTCGGCCACGAATGGTACCCCTAGGAATATGGTTTTCTTTCCAAGCTCTTGTGCTGCTTGTCTCGAATATACGTAGCCAATAGTGTGCAGCATATCAACTCCGAAGGCTGCAAGTGTGACAAAGCATTAGTAATCTTCTCTATGCAACTTACAACTTCCACACTGTGATATAATCACTATTATATAAACTCATGATGCGAAAAGACAGATGGGGTGTCAAATGAGCAAAATACAAGAATCAAAGTCAGTTTGCTTTGACAAAGTATATAAAAGTTTGGTAGAGTCGGCTTCAGAAACTTATCCCACAATCGTTCTCCTGAAACACTTGCAGGTTCAATAATGTGGATAACACGGGCTCAGAAATTAGTAGCTACATCGAGCCAGAGTAATAGGATTTAGAAAGACAGAGAAAGCAGGTATATAAAATCAAAGCAAATAAAGATGCAACAGCAAATTTCAATAAATGCATGACTACTTTCATTTGAAGCGGTATAATCCGAGTTATGCATAAAAATGGTCACTGGATTTGAAGTGATATATAAAGTTTTTGTGCAGAACTTAAAACACCAAGTAAAATTTCATTAATCAAATAAGAAATAAAATGAAACTTAGCTGACCTGCATCAGAAAGTCGTTTAGCTTCGGATTCAGCATGCTCTAAGAATCCCTCTTTGTCACCTAGAACATATTGGTTAAGAAAACCTTTGAGCGAGTTAGCAAGCTTTTCTTCTCTTTCTTTCTGAACAGCCTGCGTTTTGTAGAGGAACAGTTGCATAAAAGGATTAAGAGTTAAGGAAATTAATGATAACGCCTAGCTATAAGATAGCCTGAAGATACTGAAACTATTGCAAACAGATGTGAAATTGTCAAAGAGTGGTAATTAATGGATTCAGGCGGGGACACCTTATGGGAACCGAAGTTTTCAACCTACCACGGCGCCACCCCATACAAGTTTACATATACCCAGACATCAATTATGCATTTCAGTCACTTGCATGAGAAGAATGAACAGAATCCTTTCTAAGTAGAAAAATACTAGTATTTAGTTAATTCTCGAATTTACTTGCCTTCAATTTATCGTGCACATTCTCGGTGCAGTCACCTTCACCAGCTAATTGAGAAGAAGCCATTGATGCTGCTGCTAGATGTCCTATGTAGTCCTCAAATAATTCACTTCCGAAAAGAAAAGCAAAAACAGCTGTGGGATCAAGCATGGTTTCCCTTGAGAGAGACGTTGAATTATTAATTATCAGGAAAAGATCAATGCACAAGAGATTAAGAAGTAATAACGTTCTACCACAATACTTTCAAATTGTGTCAAGAATGTCTTAGATGAATAACGGCAAGCTCAAGTAACAAAGGCTGTGAATGATCAATTAGCATGTGTGTGCGCGCGCGCACACATGAGTGTCTACGAGCATATGCAAATGTAAGTATTGTACCTAGATATGCAATGCTTTCCATTTCGATCATATGCATCTCTTTGCACCGGATCACTCAAAACTTGATAAGCTTCGCCTAGTAGCTGGTAACAATAAGATTTATTAGATGAACAAAGAGAACAATCGCTCAAAATGTGTGAAATCCAACATATGTCTTCACTGAAATTTACTTGCAGCAGAGAAAAGTAATGACAGAGCAAGGCTGCCATAAATATTAGAGCTGATTGTCTTGAGGGTGGAAACCAATAATTCTTTGGACACCATTTGATTCATAAGGGTGTAGAATTTGGTTAAAAGAAGGATTAAAAAGCAGTGAACTTGCCTGAAATCTTTCGGCAGCCTGAGGATCATTCGGATTTTTATCCGGGTGAACTTGCTTTGCCTGCACAAATATTAGCTTCTCCTTATTAAATACTTGATTTTCTGATAAAAGTTTACTAGAATATGAAGATATAAGCTGCATTATTTCGCCAAGATTTGAACAAAATAAAGCACAATCCTCAAACAAACGTCACTGTAAGGCGATTTATGAATGAATCAGCTAGATATAACTGAAAAATAATAAAATCAAAGGAAACAACACTGATCAACATTGAAAATAAATTATGTAAATAAAATGAAAAATTATGTATTGTTAAATATACTAACATGCTTATCAAATTAAGGCCTTGTTTGGTGTCCAAGATCAGATTGGATTAGATTTGATCACTCAGAAGATTTAATGTACATTGAAAAGCTAGCAAGAGATGCATGTCGCCGAATCTAGTGAGTTATTGAATCCAATCCAATCCAACTTTATACACCAAACGAGGGCTAAGCTGATAAATGGAGGAGAAGAACCTTAAGATAATAAGCTTTGCGAATTTCCTCCTCAGAAGCCGAGGGAGTGACGCTGAGGACATCGTAGTACTCGGTTTCTTTCACCATTTCTTGCTTCAGCTGATCAGCTGATCAATCTGAAAACAACCACTAAGCTCAGACAAGGAAAGCTAGAGAGAGAAAAAAGTATAGAGAGAGAGCGTTGGCATTGCAGTGAGTGACTTTTGCAGGCTTGGCTTTCCAGTTCCACAGAAAAGAAAAATAAAATAAAATAAAATAAACAAACTGCTTTTTCGCGGGAGCGGAAGGCGACAGTTGTTTTTAACTGTCTGTGTCCCCATGGAGTCATGGACAATGGTGGCCCTTATGATTACCATGGATAGACAGCAGCAACTGCCTTCTTACTTTCCGCGATTTCTAGTGTGTTCTGGTGTATAATATATCGAATTTTTTAGTACTTAGATCCATAAGATTTAACGACCAAAATTCTTATTGTATAAAATACACCGGAAACATATTAGAAGTTTCGTTTACTTTATAATTTTGCTTTTACCATTTTTTAGTACGTTTTGGTGCATAATATATTCTTTTTTTAACTGTTAGATATTCTTGATCAGAAATTTAATGATTGAGATTTAACGACGTTGTATAGAATACATAGAACACGTACCAGAATTTTTGTTTACTTTATGTTTTTTTATCTTC
The DNA here is from genome assembly GCA_028566515.2 of Pyracantha coccinea. Lineage (NCBI taxonomy): Eukaryota > Viridiplantae > Streptophyta > Magnoliopsida > Rosales > Rosaceae > Pyracantha > Pyracantha coccinea. The sequence goes on along the minus strand of JAOTRO020175888.1, from coordinate 5,609 downwards.
TTTTTTTATCGACTTTCCAAGGTTTTCAGAGCAGTCGCTGAGTCACTGAGTTCGGTGCTTCGCTGTTGTGGGACTCTTGCCTTTATTTTCCAAGTGCAGGTCCATGTAATGTGGCTTTTGCATGGGCATTTTTCAAATGGGCGACCCAGGTGGGGATTTCATTCGGAGGCAGGAACTCCACTTCTTTCCTTTCAAATGGGTTTTTGAGATCACATCCCCATCAAAGTGGAGATTTTATTATCTAACAATTTTTTCTTTCCAATAATGATATTTTATTTCAGATTAAGGGGTGTGGATTAAGATTAAGTTATATGCTGGACTTGTTATAACAATGAAGTATCTAATTTGTCAATTATGGAAGTTGAATCTAAGACTTTTCGAATACAAATAAAGAAAAATGATACTAGATTGTAATTATAGTGACCATGATTCTAAAAGACACTAGATGTTAGTTGAGCAAAGGTAAACAGGCTTGAGAAGGCATTCGAGCTTGAAAATGCGATATATGGGAAGGCATTCAAGCTTGAGAAAGTGAAACCGATTAATGAGAAGCCATTGAACCCTATAAACTAGAAGCTTGAGATTGCCTTGGAGCTTGTTGTTGTGGCTGTGAATTAAAAGTAAGGGAGGCAATGCTTGAATTCAAATTGGTGAACTCTACCCAATACAAAAAGATAAACAATATAAATTACATTAGTTGTTATAAACTTTAAAAAGCCTAAAAATATTTTCTTACACTATGTTGTTCGTTTCTGTTTACTTTGCCATTCAATTTTAAAACTGTAAAAACCAAACCATGCGGTGCAGTTCGATTTCATCTGTGTTTTAGTTTTGATTTTCGGTTTCAAATGTCCACCCCTAGAGAATTATGAGATGAGATGACTAAAAATGAGAAAAAGAAATCTAATTCAGATCATATTTATTCAACCTGAATTTAGATTTAACCCGGCCCAATAATAAAGAGTCGATCCATACCAGCCAACATATTTTGGGCCTCCATTTTTGTTCAGCTTCCTAGTTTGTGGTTTGCGTCGCTTGCTCAGCTCAGCTCCGTCTCCCAGTCCGCAGCATCTCTTACACACATTTCTCTCTCTCTCTCTCTCTCTCTCTCTCTCTCTCTCTCTCAACACACCGGCCACTGGCTTGCGAAAAGAGAAGGCACGAGCTTGAAGCACAAACAGGGTTTCCGCGCTCTTCGAGGTAATGACATCTGCCCCGACTTTCAGACTTTAGGGCTGTGAGATTAGAGTAGAAAATTTCATCAGGGTTTAGTGCGGGTTTTTCAATTTCATCTTGATATCCGCCATTGAAATGGAAACTAATACCTTTGAATTGTGCGTCCCATACTGTACACTGGGTTTCTTTCAATTTATGGGTATTTGAGTGATAGTGATGAAAAAATCAATCTTTCTGTGCTGGTTTGATGGAAATGCTTTTGCTCACACCACCGTATTGATTACCGTTAATTCAGTTTAAATTTCGAGATTTGTGCAGTAGATAGATTGTATCACACTCGTCTAACGGCAATCAATGCGGCAGTGAGTAAAATACAGTATGGTTTGATTTGTGGTCCACATTTTGTTGTTTTATATTCGATTTTGTTTGAGCTCATTGCAAGTTATGGGTAATTTGATTTCAGACTGGGACCGTTTAAGGACATTCATCAACACTTGCAATAAAAAATCCATCTTTCTGTGATTGAAAAGATGGGATTCGGAGCCCTAAGGTCCATAATGCGACCTCTATCACGAACCATAATATCCCGAACCTCAACTTCCTCCATGACGTCCTTAGCTGCCAGCTGTGTGTGCCCGAAACCTGAACTCCCGTTCATTTCTGGTCGCCAAGCCCCGTGGTTTTTTCCTGTCTCCAACTATTTTCACAGCTTGACAGATACTCGTTTTCCCAAACGTCGACCAGTTGACAAGCCACGTCGAAAAAGGGCCAGCGTAAGACCTCCAGGTTTGTTCTTCATCCTCAACCTAATACTCCTAATTTTAGTCGAACTCTTACTGAAGAATTACCTCTTGGATATGACATGATTGAACTGTTGGAAATTTTGTGTTTGGTTTCTGAGGAAAGAAAGACACTTTCTTACCCTGAGTGTTGGCAATGCTTGGCTTGTTGATTTACATTTAGGGTTTGGGAAGTGCTTTAGTTGGGTATTTGAATTAATTATAAGTCGATTATATTATTATTTGCTTGCAGGACCATTTGCTGCGGTTCAGTATGTTCCTGGTGAGCCGATAGTTCCTAATAGACCCAATGAAGGAAGTGTGAAGAGGAGGAATGAGAAGAAGCGCATGAGGCAACGCCGCGCATTCATATTGGTGTGTATTTCATGAATCTTATTATGTCTTAGGCCTTTGTTGTCTATTATTGTATAGAAATACAAGTGCATTTAAAGAAACTAGAAAAGGAATCACATTATTAAAGAGTGTGTTTCGGAACTTCTTACTTGATGGTTTTCTGAACTGTAATCACTTATTCACAAACCTCCCCAAGCAATCTATTTAGTGTGAAACTTTTTAACAAAAGACTTTGATACAATAAAAAGTAAAACCATTTAATAGAAGTTGTAGTTTATTTTATAAGAAGTTGTAACGTATTTATATAAGATGGCTGATTATTCAACATAACGCTTATGTATGCCAAATTTTCTAACGTTAATGTACAAAGAAAGGTTATGCATGATCACTCTCAATAAGCTAATTGGTGAAATCTCTAATCCGAAATTGTTTCAAGTAGAATGTTGCGAAGGATTTGCCTTGTCCTTTTTGTTTTTTGTTTCAGATTACAGAGTCTGCGATTGTCATACTCAGAAATGCTTAGTTTTCCAGTGAAAGCTTAAAGAAAGGACATCACTCGTCTCACAGTAATAATATAGACAACTCTTCTAGTTTCTTTTGGATAGTGGAATACTAATTTCATAGATGGGTAGGAGCTCGGATACAGTACAATGAACTGTGCGATTTAATGCTATATAGCTCAGTAACGCATATCTAGAGCCATTTTCGTCAAGCAGCATTCGTATACTTGAAATGGTTTTGCTTGCATAAATAAATAGAAGCTGTTCAATCTCCAAATCCTGCTGTTGTCTTGACGGGGCAGCATAGATTTTTTTATGGCTAACTGATTACTTTGTTTTGGTAGCGCCTACACTGGTTAGGAAGTTAGTGAATATAGAATGTTATACTGAGGTATATGAAACAATCTTGTGTGGTTTGGCGTTTCTGTTGAGAACATGAGAAACCATCATCACAATGGAGTCATTTTGGCCAGGGATAATCCTTTAGGTTGGGATGGGATTTTAGTTTCTTCCGACTTGCGTAACATACAAGCTCATGACTTGACCTTCGGTGGTTGTTGACCCCTTTCGCAGAAATGTCTCTCATTTTAATATGCACTGCGTTTGAATTTGTGCAGGCAGAAAAAAAGAAAAGGAAAGCTCTGGTGCAGGAAGCTAAAAGGAAGAAAGTTATAAAGCGAGTTGAGAGAAAAATGGCTGCTGTTGCAAGGGAAAGAGCGTGGACTCAAAGACTCGCCGAGCTGCAGAAACTGGAAGAAGAGAAGAAAAATTCCATGGCTTAGTGTCACTAGGGAACCCCGTTGCAGATTGCAGTTTGCTGAAAGTTTTCTCTATTACCAACGAGCACTTGACTTACTCTCACCAGCTCATTATTTCCATAGTATCCGTCAATCAGTAAACCTCTATCCGATTTTGTGTTTTCCCGGCTGTTTGGCGGACAGTCTCTGTATTTGGGAGATATGCAAACACTGGTGTTCTGTATGCCATCTTGCTTGTTACAGTTTGAGTATGCGTTTCGTTTAAATAAGATACAGATGGAGAGTTCCTTAACCCTCTCGTTTATTATCATTGCCGGTTTAGGGTTTATGGTTTAGCTAAGAATGTTGGGTCTTCTGCTCAGACAACAAATTGTTGGTTTAGAAATTGCAACTCCAACCCCACAGACTAACATACGATGGACTAATTTAGTTTCCAAATTCACTTGAAAATGCAATAGTTAGTCATCTACATATGCATGTTACCAACGAAATAACGCCATGCGGAGCATGTAAAACTCACACGAAACACAAACCTAAAACATTAAACATTTCGATACATCAGTCACTTCGGTTTCAGTTAAATCGGATGGCTTTTTGTGAGGAAGAAAACAAAGGGAAACTATGCGAACAAATATTCAATCTTGATCTTGAACTCCAGTTACCATCAGCAGCAGCCACTTGATGCGTCAGATTCTGGAGGTTTTTGCTTGAAGATGTTCTTTTTCACACCTGCTGAGCCCTCAGCTACGAGACTTGGTGTTTCCAATATCTGCCGCATAGCATGGTACTATCACATCAGCACAAGAGCACACATCCAACTAAACCCATAATCTTTACAGTCGGCCAGACAGTCATATCGCTACGAACAATCATTTATGTTCATGCTAATATATAAATTGCAAACTATAGAATGAAAAAACAGCTTGTAAAGCAAAAACCAACATATTTGACGCCATCAAGGCACTATGAGAAAACGAAGCATGATGCCATTATGAAACGGAAGTGATTTCTACACACCTTTTTCGCCCCCTACACACCCCTATTTATTTCTGACCATTCAAGGAACATAACTGAATAGGGGTGTGCAGAAGGGGAAAGTAGGTGTATGAAAATCATTCTGCTGAAATTACAGTAACAACAACCATTTCCAACGTATCCATGTCGTAAGGGCTAAGCATGCAGCAACGAGGCAATCCAATAATCTTAAGTAGTACGTAGAGAAAAGATGGAAACCATAATCTTGCATACCTTTAAGACAAGCTCCTCAAAGCTCTGCTCTACATTTACTCGAGTTTTGGCACTGCACTCAAGAAAAAGGCATCCATATTCCCTCGCAAATTCCATCCCCTCTTTTTTACTTACAGTCCTTTCACTTTCCTGGAAAATAAGATAACCTCAACATGGATTCTTGTGAATGGAATGCAAGAATAAAACTCGTATTTCGCATAGGCATAACGACAAGCGATCTAATTAGGGGTTTGATTGTAATATTGGCGTATTGATTATGAATTCAAAATCTTAATTTCTCCATTCCCTTCTATTTAATCTAACTTTCCTTCTTTTGAAACTCTCTATTTTGTCCCATCAACACTTTTACGAGTCTAGTAAGCGGAAGAGATTTTACGAGTCTAAGTAAGCGGAAGAGACATGGATATCAATGTTTACACACTCGACCAACACCAACTTGCCCCGAGACCCTTAGTGAAATACTAAAAGAAACAACTAAAAATACAATGTCCAAGATGACATACCTTATCGACTTTGTTTCCGACAAGCATCTTGATGCAATCTTGACTTGTGGAGTACAGATCGATTTCTTTAGCCCATACATCAGACAAATTCGTAAACGTTTCTCTTCGTGTTACATCATACACTGCACCAGACCAATATGTAAATAACTAGAAAATCCCATTGATTCCAAAACAAACAGTAGCTACAATAATAAACGCGAAAGAAAGAATCGTACATACCCATTATTATCCCTTGAGCTCCTCTGTAATATGAACTAGTAAGAGTTCTAAATCTTTCCTGTCCAGCTGCAT
>JAOTRO020175878.1:0-11797 GCA_028566515.2 Pyracantha coccinea | reverse complement strand
CTGGCGGGCACAATTGGGTTGGCCGCACCTTCCAAGCAGCCCAATGAGTTTCATGTAAGTCCCCTCTTTCGGTTGATAAAATGGTTGCTCTCTAAGCATGTCAAACACCTGAACAGTCCATAGTACACAATTTCATCATACATTTTCCAAACAAAAACACCCAATTAATTCTAATTCCATTAAAATCATTCAGATAAAAAATTACATTTTTCAAGAACATGGTTCTAAAAACTAAATTGGGTAGGCATAAAAACACCATTTAAAAAAATAAAAAAAATAAAAAATTGAAGCAATTTGCATTCACCAAACTAAAAACCCAGAGGAAAAAATTGTTTTTTGTTTAGATTAAGGGCAAAAACCTCAAGAGCTTGGAGCCACTGCTTCTTGTCAATGGCGTCGGAGAGGGCTTCGGTGACGGTGTTCACCCAGGCCTTGGCATTGTTCTTCCGGTCCAGCTTCTTCTTCACATTTTTCAAAGGGGGTTTTCTGTAAACCGCCGGAATCGACGTCTCCGAGACCCCCGGGAACTCCCCTTGCTTCCAGTGCTTCTTTCTGGTCTCCGAAGACGGATAGGAAGTGGAACGAGCGGGGGGCTTTCTGTAAGTCGCCGGAGTCGACGTCTCTGAGACGCCAAGGAATTCGCCTCGCTTCCAGTGCTTCTTTCTGGTGTCGGAAGACGGAGAAGAAGTGGAGCGACCGGGGGGTTTACTGTAATTCGCCGGAGTCGACGTCTCCGAGACGCCTGGGTACTCACCTTTCTTCCAGTGCCTCTTTCTGGTGTCGGAAGACGGAGATGAAGTGGAGCGACGGCTTACAGCTGGGGTGGTGAATGCACGGAGGAGCAGGTTAAAGTTGGGGTATTGGGGTTTCTGGGCGGCGGTGGAGTTTTTGTTGAGAGGGAGAGGATGAGGGAGGAGAGAGGAAGAGAAGGAGATAGAGACTGAAGAAGCCATGGATGGATGGCTTCGGCCTGCAAATTTGTTAAAGCAGTGGGTAGCGAGTAGTGAGTTTTGAGTAGGGCGTTTAAATGACTTCTTTACCCTTTATTTTCTTATCCTCAAAGTGCACTTTTTTTTTTAGATTCTTTTTTTAATTATTTTTTCCTTGAATTTGAGACAATTTGAAAAAATAAGTTAGAATGAGTGAAATTCCTCGTAATCTCTTCGGATCTGAAAATGATAAATAACCGTGACTTACTACCAATTGTCTTTTTTTTTTAAAACAATTAGAAGACTTGAAGTAAATGGAATACAACTTATCGCAGCAAGTAGGAGAGAACTTGGCTAGGGCAGTAGGGCAGCAAGTCACTCTCATAAATGGCTGATATCGAGACAGTTGTACCTACATAAAGTTGGATAATACTCAAATACGACGAAAATTGTTTATTTGAGAAAGTATATGACCATCCAGCTACTTATCATATTCAAGTTTCTCTCAACAACAAGTAATGAGAAACTACGGTGGGGCTACCAGTTTAGATCATCTCAAAGAGACCAACATGGAGTCATTTTAGACCAAAGTATAAGATCCTATGTTTTTATGAGAGATGTTTAACGAATGACATAGTGAGCGCCTCTAACAATGATTTTCTTTTACAAAGTTCTTCCACTATACTAACCTTGTTAGTCTGCTTATACTTATATGAGCTAAAAAATGAACGAGGGTATGGTAATTGGATACAACGAGAGATAGGTCTTTCGGTTTGATTAATATTTCATTCCGACCAAAAACTTTATTCTTAAAAGGATTTAATCCTTTACCTCTCAATGAAAAATTCAAGGAAGAATATACATTCTCATGATTTGTAAAGGTTTGATTTCCTTCAATATAACCGAGAAAAAAAATACAAACACCTCAAAATTAAAATTTAATTTACACAGAAAATGGACTAGTAATCTAATGCCTCTCCAAAATCAAAATTTAATTTAATTTACACAGAAAAAAAAAATCAAACATAAATTATTTGCCATCCAGTATGTAACACTGTTATACAAATACAAATACAAATACAATCAAAGAGTTGCTTTCTCGTCTATTTAATCGTTCAATAAATATACTCCTATGTACTTGAAAAGAAATGGTCTACAACCAGCCACTATAGATTAATACATGTAAACCATACCTTAGCTTGAACCAAACTTCAAGTGTTCCCACCGGAATGGCTCGAACACGAAAAGAACTTCCGGCGTGCTTTTAAAGAGCAAGGCCACACAAACGCAGACAGCAGCAACAGCCACCATTGACAGCATTGCCGGCCTGTACACAAGTGACCGCGTGGTGCTGTAAGCTGGTTTCTGTTCACATAACCTGCAGTGTCGTAAGATTGCTTTTATTTCATTCTTTTCAGTTTCCAAGCTGGCTACTCTTGATGATTTATGTGCATCGGACTGCTTCTGCTTTCCGTTTCTGTCTAACTCAAGGCCAGGGATGTCAAGCACCACATGCCCGCTTTCTAGTGTCTTGCTGCTTTTCCGCTGGACAATTTGGACATAGGAGTTGCGGCTTCGAAGGCATGCATAATCGTATGGTGTCAATCCTGTGCTGTCTCGAGCGTTTTTCCATGCTTTAATTCCCACCTAAAGAAAGCACACCCGTATCAACATGATGAATGGATTATCCAACACTAAAGAAATTTCATAACAGCAAGTCCTAAACACATCGTTGAAACTAGAACAGTGAATAGAATCAAAATTCATTTATCGTCATTGGTATACAATATATGCTAGACTATTGGAATAAAAAAAATTTTAACAGCAGTCCTATTTGATTTCAAGTTGAATGTAGAATTTGGGTGTTTGATTTCAGCTGTGAAAGAGTTAGAATGCATTTAGATGGACGTTGTAGCCAGCGAAAAGTGAATTTCCACATAGATTTACAAGAAAAGATTATGTTGCAATTCTGATCAGGGAGATATTACCTTTCCAGGATCATCCGTTAAGGCATCCAGTACTTGCTCACAGCCATCGGTACTGGCGGCAATATGAAGAGGAGTCAACCCCATGGGCCCAACAACATCAGGTTTAAACAAGAAACTGTTGACGTCCTTGTCAACTTGTTTGTTCTGCTCAGATCCTGTCAAACCTGGGACAAATCTTAATAAAAATTCCATCATTCGTCTGCTGCCATTTCTTCTAACAGCTCTGTGGAGGAGACCCATATCCAGTAATGCAGACTCAACGGAAGGATGCTCTCCAGCATCGACAGTACCATCAAACAGAATGCCCAAGAGTTTCTTCACTACAGCACACCAATCATGGTCAATGGAGAACTCCATGAGCAACCTGAACCGTCCAAAGGGAAATAGATCCAGATTGGGATCCAATTGACCCAGTCTAAACTTAACGCGACTTCCATGGAGGAGCCAACCCAATTCATGTATAAAGTCCAAGGCTTGGTTCTTGGCTTCCACTTTTTCAGGTCCAGACTGGATGTCATTATCAGTCTCAGCAGCCTCAATCACATCTTCCAGCATACAAATCTCGGAGCATACTTCCTGCTCTGCAACTATAAATGGAAAGAAGCTACTACTGAGACCATGATCTTCAACCTGACATAAAAAATTTGACCAAAAAAAATGAGAACCATAGAATTCATGCGTCCTTCAGAAAGAGAAACAAATGCTATATGCAGAGGCTTGTGCTAAGATGCTGTCTAGAAACAAATCCTATACGCAGCACATTCACAAGAAAGATGTATGACACATGGCTGGTTCCAAATGTACATTACAAACGGAGGAAGGGGGAAAGGGACAGTTAGGAATATGATAGCACCTCAATGAATCCTCGCCCAGTAATATTTGGTATAGAGCAGGAGAATCTGAGGCATTGCTGTTCATCATCCTCAACAGAGCTATCCGCATCATCCATCAAGTCATAACAAGTTTCTTGCACCAGATACTTCCCTTCTAGAGCACAGAGTAACCTGTCAAGACTCAAGATCTAGAATTTAGTAGTTGTGGGAATATTGAAAACAAAGTAATGACGCATGAATGAACAATGAAAGAACCTTGTAGTGGAACGAGAAAGGTTAAGGCCTTTTACTACAAATTCAGCTCTCTCAGATAAGGAGATCGCAATTGGTTTGATGCATGATATCCTGCAACTTTTATCCGTTTTAAGGGGCAAGGGTGTGTCTAAAACAACTTCACCTGCAGGACAGACATAACTAATCAAAATGTCTCTCTCTTACAAGATAATTGTTTTTGGTCAATCCTCATTATGACTAGAAAATAAAGAAAGAAAGCATGACCAAAATCAATAAAGCATAATGGAAAACCAAAACAGCAAGATTCTTATATAGACCCTAAATACACAAATGTGTACACAGATGCACAGATGAGAGAGAGAGAGAGAGAGAGAGAGAGAGAGAGAGAGAAGAGAGCGCAAACCATTGTATGTAAATGCTACAAAATGTTGCACCCTTGTATACACCCATCCTGTTCTCCAAAAAGGATCATCCGCAGCATCTAGAAGTGTTTTCAAACTGGATCCCAGATGACAACAGAACTGCATGCAAAAATAATTTAATGACATAAATCCATAATAATTAAGGACATGAAGAAAAAGTCTTCCTTGTACAAAGATCAGCCACCTATGTTCAAGCATCCAGAAGCATACCTCCTCCCACGTGGCTTTTTCTAGACGAAGGTAAATTGTCAAAATGATACAGCCCGGCTTTATGTAGCTTTCAATGTTCGTAGGACTGTGAGATAACCAGTCGAGGATCTGGATATTCAAATAATTATAAAAATAAAAATAATGTTGCCTGTGGAATGAAACACCAAAATACATTGAAAAGTAGCAAAATCAAGGGAAAAATAATACCTGTGATCGCAGAGCAAATGGAAGTTCACTTGGGTCTTTTCCAAATAGTTTAAAAACAATTCGGTCTGTGCGACTCTGATATGTGGCAGAAAAAGAGCGGTTAAGAAACGTAAAACTGCAGATACATTCTACATACTGGCCTTTTACATAGATAATGCATGTTCCATAGGATTGTTATAACCACCTAGTAACTTTAGCCTCAATTCTATTAACAGTATCAAGCAGATGCGTACACAATGAGTGTGTTTGTGTGTGTGCCACTGCGCACTTGCGCTTGTAAACTGCCATATTGGTTTGACAGAAGAGGATAACTGATCTCAAATTTTATGTCACAATTGAAGCATTTCTTAGATATACGCCATAATCAAGTGGCGAGCGCACTTCACCTCACCATTGTTTGGGTGATCAATGGGAAAGATACACAGATAAGTTCAGAACAGAAAACATGACTGCCTAACTACTCTCAAGGATAGAACAAAGCTATTCTACCATCCAAACAAAAGGACAAGTTATATGCGTATAATGATTAATGACCATTGACAGATTAATCCCTTGTCTCAGTGGGAAAAAAACAGATGACTACAGTTCTGTACACAATGAAATGAAAGACTACACTGTTGAGGTCATTCAATATAATCTGATGAACATGAGCAGTGGGCTGAGCATCATCCATGACAAAGGCATTTTTAAGCATTACATTACCAAGCAATTATATAGGGAAGAGATGCAACTACAACAAGGATATACCTGAGCCTCTCCACTAGAACTTGATGGTGACTGAGTAGAAGTTAAGTCTGAATTTCCGCTTGTCTGAGGTGGGCTGGACTTGTGAGAATCGCGCTGCATCCATGAAGGAAAACCAAGAGATGCCGTGCCTGGACTTGCAGGAACATGAGAATTCCCTAGGTTCTCTACAAAGTCCTGTGAATCCTCGTATGTACTATTTAAATCAATGTCATTTAACTGGACCCTTCTGTTTGTAGCTTCCAGTGTAACAGATTTGGATTCAGAACTGTCTCTTGACGCTGGTACTATTGAACAATGTCCTTTAGGCCTTAAAGGGTCCTCAGGATTAACACCATCATCCATATCTAGCACCTTTCGTGCAGTCTGGAGCGATGTCCCACTGTTAAATAAACCTTGAGATCCCTGCAGCAATTTAGACATGTTTCTTCCATCAGCCGTACCAGCAGCACTGGCTAAGCTCCTCAACAAATGAGATACGACATCCTGGTCCTTTGTTTGATCAGAACTACTAGCTGCAATTTATAAATGGCATAATATGTCTTCAAATAAGTCTAAGATATAACGTCTCAATAAGACAGAATAATTGAATGTGCAATGAATAAGGCAAGTACTTACAGTGCATATTCGACAGTATTCTCAGCAAGCTAATCAATAGATAACTGCTTTCGCTTTCATTATTTAAAGAGCCTCCATTAACTGCAGTATCAGGATTTGTTTTTCTTCTCCTCCTATTATGGCCAGCCAAACGCCTACGGCAACTTCTCTTCCCTTCATCAAACTCTTGAAGAGCATGAAACCTGTCCATGAGTGTTAACCATGTTACATTTCATTCAAACAAAGAAAACTCAGCTGAACTCACAACACTTAAAAAAAAAGATTGATGAACAGCCATGGACAACAAACGCATAACAAGAAACTTACACAACCAAACTCTGTATTTCATCTTAATTCAAGAAAATTGGGGAAATGTTTCGACCAAACAAGAAATAACAGTAGAATGGTACCAACCTGCTACACTGTTGACAGAATCGCTGCATAACATTTCCAACCAGTGCTTTAGTTGCCTTTGAATGCATATCACAGACCTTATGCCGCCGGTGGTAATCCTTGGCATTGCTAAGATCAGCCTTACAGTCCTCCACCTGACAAACTGCGCGGTTTGAAGTAGTCCCAATTATCTTTGTTTTCTTCCCAGTTTGTACTTCTTCCGTAATGGGGTAAGTTTGCCCACCGAGCTTAAGATTAAGAGATGCAGCTTCATCATTCAACTCTCCGTTTTCCACAAAAACATCCCTTCTCCGTTTCTCCAATTCTCTTTTACCTTTCTCATGCCCCGGACTGATATTATCCGAACCAGAAGAACTGTTGGACAAACCAGCATCCGACAGAGTTTCTGGCCTGACCGGAAAAAACTGCCTACTCCTATCATCAGATGGTGTAGAATTCAATGGACTAGCAGTAAAAAGATCACCATCCCATTTCCAACCATTCAAATCCCATTCCATACTCCTTTTCCCAACTCCCGTCAAATCCGGCACCATCACACCACCAAAATTTCGAGCCTTTCCTCCGAATTCAGACTCCATAGATCAAGATACAAAAAACCCCGAAATATTACAGCGCACCAATTCAAACTCCACCAACTAAAAACACCCAATTGAACAACAAAAAAACAAAAAAAAAAAACTCAAGAGATAAAACTATAAATTTCACCCCAAAACAAAGAATCAATAACACTACAGGCCCAGAAATTCCTTGAAATTGTTCTATCCAACAACCCCAGAAAACCAACAACAGCAACCCAGCATATCAAAGGAGCTAAACTACAGCTGCCCAGAACCCAAAATCCACCAATTAGCCACTTATTCTCTCAACACCTCAGTACAAAACACCATACTTGCAAGCCCACAATTACATCCCGGCAATGCTTCCAAGAAACAAACTTGAGCTGAACGAACCACAAGAACTAATCTTTTTCCTTTTTTTTTTGGTCAAAGAACTAATCTTTTTATGTGGAAATAAAGTGAAGAGAGAGAGTGATGAGAGAGAAACTTGCCGGCGGGTTGGTTAACTATTGGGAGGTGAGCTGAGAGCTGACGAAGGAGTGGCTGAGAATCTGAGATCGCAGGATGAGGCAGAGAGAATATAGGGCCCCGAGGCAAAACTAATCAGCTTCGGCACATGAAAATTAGGGAAAGGTTGGCAAAAAGGCACCCTCTCTCTGTATAAACGCGGTTTCAGTGGGCACACAGAGAGTGAGAAAAGAGGAGACAGGTGTGGTGGTGGTCACTTTGTCTTTTAGAAGCTATTGGAAACTCAAATGACATGTTTCTCCTTTTCATTGCAACGAGAAACTAAATTAACGTTACAAGTCAAGAAGTGTATCATTCTATTGCTATAACAAAAATGTGTGATGATTAATAATATTAATATGTTTCAGTTTTATGATACGTTAACAAATAGTATATTTACGTAGAATGAATAGTAAAGTTACTTGATCGTGATCGCAGCGGAAAATTGTTCCACCCATCAGATAACTCTCCCACTTGTCCACTTCCATTTGAACTGATTGTGTTGTTAACTCGAGATCAAGATTTAATGATTGAATCATTGGCAATGAAAACCAAAGAATAGTTCAAATAAAACGACATAATAATTGAAAAAAATAGTATTTATTGTTAAAATTGATAAAATAGTTGAAAAAGTTAAACAAGATTATACTTGTGTTTTGTATAGTGTGTAGAAAGTTAGAAACCATGAATCGGACATATCGTAGCGGACAACAATTTCAAATCAAAATATGAGTCAATATGTCTCTGTGACTGGACTTCCTTTCCTATTATTTTAGGGATGTGACGTCCACAAATTTTTTTTACTTCTCACGCATATTTTTAATTTTCGACTTTCAAATCGGATGAATTAAAAGAGATCAATGACAAAATTTAGCAAGGACTGTGTGAAAAGTAAAATAGAATGCATTGATAGCACACCTCTTATTTTATTGTCTACTAAATTCCATTTATCAGCTTTTTTTTCGCTAGTTAAAATAAATAAATTGGACAAAAGCAACAAATTGCAAGCGGATAAGCTAGACAGTTTGACACTTCCATAAAAAACGAGACTTGTATTTAGAGTAGTATTACATTTACCATCTAATTATACAATCATTTATATTATCTCTCTAATAGAGATAGACCCACCAACACATGTGAATCCCGTCTTGTATTTAGGTACCATTTGACCCCACGTGAGTAAGAACTTCCAAAGCACATAGCCCCATCCTTTATGAGTTGATCATACACTCTCGTGAAGGAATGTGATTCATTATATTTTGGGACCACCCAGCTTTACGTAAATACTAAATACAACTCCCAATGCACCAACTCTAGTGAAAGTGGTCTAAACAGCTTCGTGGACAGGCTGCCCTACTACATATTACCTTGTGTTTAAGAGAGTTGTTCATAAGCGAAAGAGGTTCCAAGTCCGAATCTTCTGTCTCGTCGAAACCAATGTTTGTAGGTGTTTTAGGACGTAATGACAAGGGGCAATACGCTTGTCTCAACAATACAACCTGGTGAGGAATCCTCAAAAGGCCGTTTTCATGTCTATTTAAATCGGTCAATAATTCTATTTACTTCAATCTTTCCCCATACATACTTTATATGAACTATCATTAATACATACCGTGCAACACGTCTCGTCGAAATCTTAACGGATACGAAAACTGGTACATTATTTTCCCTATAGAGTTATAGGTTCATATATATGATTAACAGAAACGGCCTAAAGCAAGAGGAACTAAGATTTGAGAAGCGTAAACTGCCTTTAGATAGTTCCATACTTCAAGCGTTCCCACGTGAAGGGCTGGAAGATATAAAGGATTTCAGGTGAGCTTTTGAATAGCAAGGCCACGCAAACACAGACAGCAGCAATGGCTACCATTGACAGCATTGCCGGCCTGTACACAAGCGACCTAGTGTTGCCATAAGCTAGTTTCATTTCACATAGCTTGCGATGTGTCAGCATTGCTTTCATATCAATCCTTTCGGTCTCCAAGCTGGAGACTTTTGAGGACTTATGCCCGTCTAATTGTTTCTTCTTGCTGCTGCTGTCTAAGATAACGCCAGGGATATCAAGCACCACGTGCCTGCTTTCATGTTTCTTGCTGATTTTCCTCTGGACAATTTGGATGTAGGTGTAGCGGCTTCGCAGACATGCATAATCATTTGGTGTCAATCCTGTACTGTCTCGAGCATTTCCCCAAGCTTTAACTCCCACCTAAAGAAGGCAGAAATATCAACATTTGTATGCTTGAAAATAGACGATTCGAAGTATCAGATTTCATGTGCGACACAGAATGAGCTGACACGAGTCAATTGTAAGAGCAAATGGTCAAACACGTACGAGAAAAATGGATGCTGATGCAGACCTGTTGTGTGTTTTACCTCCAGTTAAAAAGAAAACTGTGTCAAAGAAGATCAATGAGAAATTACCTTTCCAGGATCATCAGTTAAGGCATCCATTATGTTCTCACATCCATCAGTACTGGCTGCAACATGAAGAGGAGTCAATCCCATCAGCCCAACTGCGTCAGGTTTAAATAAGAATTTATTGCCGTCCCTGCCAACTTGTTGCCCGTCCTCCGATCCTGTTTTGCCTAACCCTTTATCTAGGACAAAACTTAACAAGAGTTCCACCATAGGCCTGCACTTTCTTCGCACAGCTCTGTGAAGGAGGCTCATATCCAACAATGCAAGCTCAATAGAAGGATGTTCTCCAGCGTCAACAATACCCTCAAGCAGAATGCCTAAGAGTTTCTTCACTACAGCACACCAATCATGGTCCATGGAGAACTCCAAAAGCAACCTGAACCTTCTAAAAGGAAATAGATCTAGGTTGGGATCCATGTGACCGAGTCTAAATTTAGTGTGACCTCTATGAAGGAGCCAACCCAATTCATTTATAAAATCCATCGCTTGGTTCTTGGCTTCCAATTTTTCAGGTTCTGCTTGGATGTCATCTGCAGTCTCAGCCCCCTCAATCGCACCCTCCAGCATACGAATCTCTGAACATACTTCCTGCTCAGCAACTATAAATGGAAAGAAGCTGCTGCTGAGACCATGATCTTCAACCTGAGATAAAAATAAACAAAATAACAACAATATAAAGAAAAATTTATTAAAAAGTCAGAAGATTCAGAACTCCCAGATTTCATACATTCTTCATGCACAAGTAGTTGTTCAAGACACAACTCGTCCAATTTACTATGTCAAATCACAACACACTTTTGACAATTCGAAAAGAAATATCACTGGTAAGTATTTGTTAATCACAACACTAAAGGGTGGCCCCAACAGAGTTAAATATTTGTTACTGATCTTGCTCTGCTTAAAAATTTCATTAATCTGTCGTACACAGACCTCAATTGACTATCAATTGGCAAGCTCACTTCAAGGGAAATGTAAAAATATATCAGGCAAATGACAGCACCTCAATAAATCCTCGGCCAGTAACATTTGGTATAGAGCAGGAGAATCTGAGGCACTGTAGCTGATCATTTTCAATGGTTGTATCAGCACCATCCACCAAGTCATAACAAGTTTCTTGGACTAGATACTTCCCTTCCAGAGCACAGAGCAACCTGTGATGAGCTAGGACTTAGTATTTTCCCAGTTATCCAGATAATTATTAATTCATAAATAACATCTAAAACTAGAGAGGTCCACATAATCATTGCAATTACTGAAAAAAGGTAATGGAGCTTTAATAAAAAATGATGAAGGATACCTTGTGGTGGCACGAGAAAGGTTAAACCCCTTTACTGCAAACTCAGCTCTTTGTGACAAAGAAACAGCAATTGGTTTGATGCATGATATCCTGCAGTTTTTATTGCTTTTCAGAGGTAAGGGTGTGTCTAAGACAACGTGACCTGCAGGACAGACATAACTAATCAAAAAGACTATTCTTTCGTAAGACCATTATTTTGGTAAATCCCTAAATGCGTTAGTAGATATATGAACGAATAACAAAATAAAGCAAGACATACATACATGGACCCATGTGTGTGTGCGCGCGCACATATCAGACATACGCAATAAAATAGATGTGTGTACGTGTGCGCGCGCACATATCAGACATACGCAAATAGGGGTGTGTGTGTGTGTGTGTGTGTGTGTGTGTGTGTGTGTGTGTGTGTGTGTGTGTGTGTGTGTGTGAGAGAGAGAGAG
>JAOTRO020175857.1:0-11798 GCA_028566515.2 Pyracantha coccinea | reverse complement strand
TACAAACTAAAAATAAATATATATGATAATAAAATTTAGCCATAAATATAAATATACTAATTGTAACATATTTAACATTAAATGAATATATTTAGAAATAAAAAATATTTTATTATTGAAATAATTAATGATCTTATTAATACCAAGGACCTTGATCAAAAAATGAAAAGAAATAAGGTTTTAATCAAAGGAGTAGCAAAAGGAAGGATGATAATCTAATTTCTCCTTTCTTTTTTACTTAGTAGTATTTTAAAAAATTGCTTTTATACGTAACTTACTATATATACATATATATATATATATCCAGCAAGTATGATGAACACACGCGTTGAAAGGGACGGGATCATACCATATTGCATGTGTATAATGGTAAGGAAGAACACTCAAAACATAGTCGTCCCTGAGATCTCAGAGGCGTTTGAATTCTTCGAGCATTCCACAATCATATATTTTAATTGAATCAAGTATACCAAGACTATAAAGTTCGCAACAAAAAAATGCTAGATTAAATGTGATCCAAAAGAAACATAATAGAAATTAATAAGTAGGGCTGGTTTGAGATACTAACATAGAAAGTACTTTTGCTTACAAGCGGTTTTTACTTGAACTGGTTTTATGGGACAAACCTTTTCATTAAAAGTTCCAAGTGTTTTATGAAAAAAGCACTTAAAAGTCATTTGGAAGTGATTTTAAAATAGTTGCATGTTTTTTGGTGAAAATGTTTTTGGGATCAGTCCTTACAAAAAATATAAGTGAAACCTGGAAAAGCACTTAAAATGCTTCATACTAGAAGCACATAGCCAGTGCTTATTGCAAGAAGCAGTTCAATTGCTTTTGGAACTCAAAAATATTTTTCTCAAAAATACTTTCAACCATTAAAAAGTACTTCTAAACGAGCCTTATATCTCCAGAAAACGCTTCTATATTAATCTATCAACGTAGTCAAAACTCAAAGGTGCTCAAGTTTGTCAAAGTGCACTTGTAACCATATTTTGAAGCCATCTCAAACAGGCCGTAATATGCTGCAAACTATTTAGTCAGCCCACAAAAACACAAATTCGTACTAGTCCCTCTTTAAGTCCAAAATCCCACGCCACAGCAGCCCAGCCCACATCTCTTCCCTCTGCACTCTCTGCGTTCGTCACTCCTATCCTTTTCCAGTCGTCTCTTCCTCCTCCTCCTGCATCCTAATCGATCTTCGTCTTCTTCTTCTTATTAGCTGAATTGGGTTTTCCAATACCAGGTAATTTTATTTCCATTGGTAATTGTTTCGTGTGTTAGCTGACACTTATTTCATTGAATTCCATTTTTCTTGTACTTGAGTTTAACATTAATATTGCTTATTAAACTTCATATTTCTTGGATTTAGATTGATTAATCTTGTTTTTAATTAGTATTAGCATGCCCCCATTACCAATTTACTGAAGTTCATAGCTTTGCTTAATTTTGAGAAGTTTATCAACAGATGGGAGAGCTGGCAGCTGAGAAACATGTTCAATTCATTCTCTCAGTCGAAAAGGTCTGATTTTTAATCAAAATTCAATAAAAAAAACGTTTCCTTTCCCTCACACATGTGTGTGTGTGTGTGTCTATATATATATATATAATGTATGTACAATACTAACATGGTGATACTGTACTCAGAAGAAGGACTCTTTGGAGGCTGTGGCAATGGAGCATCTACGAATGAATGGGGCATACTGGGGTTTGACAACTCTGGATCTTCTCGGAAAGATTCAGGTTGTCGATGTCAATGAGGTTGTTTCGTGGGTACTACAGTGCCAGCATGACTCAGGTTGTTACATTGTATACATTTCCTAGCTCAAAAACACTAAATTTTGTTCGTTATTAGTTGTTTGTTGATTTTGAGTTCGAAACCAAATGATGACTTGATACAGCTTCGTACATGTAGGTGGGTTTGGCGGTAACATTGGGCACGATCCACATGTACTATATACCTTAAGCGCTGTGCAGGTCTTGGCCCTGTTTAACAAGATTGATGTTCTGGATGTCGACAGGGTTGCAAGTTGTATCCTTTTAGCACATCTGTTTGTTAAATTTGAAATGAATCTTCATTTCATAATGTATGCATTTTCATTTGGTGAATGCTGGTGTACCAAATAATCGGTAATTCTTGTGTAAAGCGGCTGCTTATAGCTCAATTTGTAGTATTTTGGCATTTATTGATTAGACAAACAAATAAAATCAAAGAGAAATGAGCAAATTTTGTTAAAACTTAATATTCAACTCAGATGTTGCTGCACTGCAAAACGAAGATGGATCATTTTCCGGGGACATGTGGGGTGAAATTGATACAAGGTAGTCATTTCCGATTTCCTTTGCATCTCGTATTTGATGAAGTTACCAGCTCTTTATTCGAAGCATGATTTAGTAACAAATTGTTTTCTGTTTCTTGAAACAAAAGAGAAAGTAAGCAATTCTATTCCTTTTAGGTTTTCTTACATTGCTATATTGTGTCTCTCGCTACTGCATCGATTGGACAAAATCAATGTGGAGAAGGCAGTGAGCTACATTGTAAGTTGTAAAAATCATGATGGTGGATTTGGATGCACACCTGGTGCGGAGTCTCATGCAGGTCAAAGTATGTTATTTACCCTATAGTATCTGTGTGAAGTTTTTGTTTCTGATTAGTTGTTTCCTTTTTCTCTCTTCAACGGAAATAGTAATCGTTCTTGCATTGCATCTGTCCCAATGGAATTGATCATCAATATAACTTGCATGGTCTGAGAAGAGATGCAATCCAAGAATGACTGGTCTTTAATGGAATTATCAGTCAAACTCCCAAATCTAGGAAAATATTCTTAATTTTGCTTAAACCATCCACATTTGATCCAGCAATGGCATATTTATTAAGTTATACTATCTGGATGCCTAAATTAGACTCGCTTAAACTTTGATCTGCCCATGCCGACTGCAGTTTTCTGTTGTGTGGGTGCTCTTGCTATTACGGGTTCTCTACATCATATTGACAAAGACCTTCTTGGGTGGTGGTTATGTGAGCGGCAAGTTAATTCTAGAGACATTCTTGTCAAATCAAAAGCTATACCTGGAGGCCTTAATGGCCGTCCAGAGAAACTTCCTGATGTGGGTTTTAAAATTTTTTAATTGAAACAATTTTGTTCAGTTAGCAATCTTGTACTCATCCTTACCGCATTTACACTTCGTTTCAGGTCTGCTACTCATGGTGGGTTCTTTCTAGTTTGGTCATGATTGACAGAGTTCATTGGATTGATAAGGAAAAGCTTGTCAAGTTCATTTTAGACTGCCAGGTTAGATTACCCTAACAAGTTATATGTACATTTGGATTATCCTTGTTATCTTATTTCCGTAATTCAAATGCTATTCATGTAACAACCAATTTATCTGAGATGTTTTGGGTAATCACTGAATATTGCAGGACATTGAAAATGGAGGAATTTCTGACAGACCAGACGATGCTGTTGATGTCTACCACACATACTTTGGTGTAGCTGGTATATAAGCTTTGGCGTCACCTTTGTTTGTTTTCCTCATTTCTTCGCCTAATTTTTTGGCATCTTTTACATTGTAACCTTTCTGGATGATTATAATTGATGTGCAGTTGGAGCTTCTGAGCTTCCAACTTCATCCAGATGGATTGCTAGGATCTGCTTATAGTTGGAATAAAATTTCAAAGTGATTATATGAGATGATTTATGTTCTTAGTTGAGTCTCATTCTTATATGTTATTGATTAATTAAGGTTGATGCAGGACTTTCCCTTCTTGAATATCCCGGGGTGAAGGCCATAGATCCAGCTTATGCTTTGCCAGTTGATGTTGTGAATAGGATTATCTTGGGCAAATAAAGGTTCGTTTACAAGATTCCGATTTGCATCTCTTGCTGCAATTCAATGCCTTTGTGCTTTCTCGTATAATGTCACAAATTCTCAACTGCCTATTGAGATGCAGTAACTAATTGAAAATGTCTGCAATACCTGCATGCAGCACCAACTTTGCTAATTGCTAGTCTGTATTGTGTTTATTTTGATGGGTCAATTCAGCTACTCTCAAAAACATTATACTTTGCTTGCAATAATAATTTGATTACCACATGGTTTTCATAATTTGGTCTGTGATCTTTTCCTTTAATCTTATTTCCTTTTGTTAGTACGCGGTTTCCCTTGTTGACTTTCTTGTAAGAGATCTTGGCCAATCCTTTTTTAAGAAGTCTTTTTCTTTAATTATTTTTATTTCTTCACAAACTATTCAATCATCGGTTGTTTATATGGAATTTAAGTTTTCCCCCCCCCGAGTCCCAAACTACATATATGCATAAAAAAAAAAAGGTATACATATCAACTGTGATGGAGACATCACATATAACATAGAAGGAAGAATATTTCAAAGTCACCCTTAGAGATATACTGTATATTTTGTTGTAGAACTAAGTATTGAGATGTGAACTGCAAGGCATTTGTAAAATATTGTTTTGGGCTTTCATCAAATTAAAGTTTTGCAATGTAGCTAGCTGGTAGTTCATGAGTCATGACTGGTCAGTAAGAGTATATTAAAGAAGTGGGGGATTGAAAAGAGCGAAGAAATTAACGAACAATAAGAGATATGCGAGTCTCTTCTTTCTTTCGTTTCATTTTGCTTATTGCTTTGCTAGCTACTAATTTGGCTATGCAACTGAGTGTGCAGGCTAATACAGGTTGGTATTTTCGTATCATATATTCTTATTCATACGCGTGTTTGGAGAACCCTTATATATATATATATATATATATATATATGCACTAGCTGGGATCCAATTTTACTGACCGTATAATGTATATATAGAAAATTTTGCAGATATGAGGCTGCAGAAAGCAGAAGGAAATCACATATTGCCAAGCCCACCTCCTCCTCCGCATTCCGAATAAGGTCAAGAGTTTTCTAACACCAGGTGTTTCTGGTGGGGCTGATACCCCAATTGCTCCTTCACCTGCTCCGACTGCAAGATGATACCAGGCCATCAGATTAATGTAAATCAATTTATTAGCGATTTACATGAATATATATAGTGTCACCAATAGTCGTTCTGGATCATATTATTGCTGTATTAGTTAGTGGTCCCTTTGATCAACGGTTCTGATACATTGGCACCATGCTTGCTCATTAGTATGTTAAAGAGGATATTCAACACAAATACACGAGAGGTAATGTTCATGTATAATCTTTATAAAGGTGGTGAGGGAGAAAGCGTGCAGAAACCCAAACAAAATAAAGCCCTAGCTGCTGGCCCTAGCTGCCGGCTTTGGTGCCGGTGACAACCCCTTTTTTGACCTCCTTCCCTCCCCTTCTTCTATTTCTCTCTTATCTCAATTTGTTTCTGAGTTTTGTCTCAGTTTTCATTGAGCTTTGTCTCAAATATCCTCTGGACTTGTCTTGGATTTGGGCCTCATGCCCCTTCCCTCCCTCTCCTCCGGTTGTACCTTTCCAAACTCAAACCTCCAACCCTCCCACCCTTTCCTTCTACCTCCTTGCCTCATAATCCATCCTCACCTCATCCTTTGCTCCGGCCTGCGGGCGTTGAACCAAAAATGGATGCCAAATTCATTTCCCTCCCTCACTTCCTCTCCGCCGACCGTCATGTCAGAATTCCCTTGAGGCCAAGCGTTCTCTGGCTTCAGCCAAAGTAAGGGTATTTTGCTTACTCCCTTAGCCTCACATTCTAATTCTATCCATGTGAAGGGGATTTGGATGCAGTGACTGTCTCTTGGTTTAGTGTTTTCAACGATGAAATCTGGTCGTGGTGTGCTTTTGGTTGCGGGTTCGTAATTTTTGTGTTGCAATGTCTTAGTCAAATTGACCACTTGGTCATTTTCTCTCGTGTTGCTACCTTGGTGGCTGCTGGCAAGCCCTTTGAGGCGGTAGGTGCTGCATCTGGCTTTGGGGATAGAGATTAGGGTTTTTGTTTGTTTGCTTACTGGGCTAGGCTTTTGTGTATATGAATTCCCCAATGTAGTTTTGGTTCGCATGTAACCTTTTTTTCTGCTCAAGGAATGTTACTTTTCATTATAAAAAAAAAACACAAGAATACGAACTAATGCAATATATATCTCAAATATTTGCGACATCTTGACGTTATCCTTCAATTTTCTCAGAAATTCATACAAATTATTATTTAACAGTTAAACCCTAGACAAACAAATTAAAACGTTATGAGGTGAACCTGAGATATTTCATTTGTAAATGAGGAGAAATATCAGTAGCTCGTAGTATTAGTGGCTTTTGAAATGGTTATATATGAGTTAATATAATTTGCAGATATGAATTAATTTAAGGCAGCATCTCCTCCCAAACCGAAGAAACATCCTATGGAGATAATGAATTAATTTGCGTGAATTATGAATTATTGTAATATTTTTACGCATAATATGGAGATATAAGTTTATTTGTAAGATTTACGTACAACAAGTAGAGTTGTTTCCGAGAAATTGGTAAATCAGAAGGCAAAAAAGGTCATCTTATTCGAGTTTTTGATTTATAGAAGATCAATGATGGGTAAGATCGAATACAAACAGACAGACGCTGTCTCTTCGGTTCGGTTTTATTTGATTTGATTTGGTAAGTTAAGAATAATTAATGTAATTAGAAATCACTGATATGCATAAATGAAATGAGATCTTCTGAAGCTCTTATATGCGTTACTACTCTTCTAAAGAGGAAAATATCATAAGATTATTTTTTTCTTTTGCTTTAAATTCCACTTTCTGCAATTTTCTACTTTAAAATTCCAGATTTTTTTTCTTTTTTTTTTTGTGAAATGTGTATATTATAACTTCAGAAGGCAAGATTTCACCTTCACCGGTATTATTATTAACTTTTAATCTTAAAAAACCGACATATTTAAACAAAGAAGGAAAATAGTTTTTACCGACGTAATCTAAAAATATATGATTGTTCCATCTTAATAAATGACCAGTAAAAATCCCATCACCCAACTCTATAAATACCACACTCTCGTCTTGTCTCAAAACCATTGTCTACCCTAGCACGAGCCTGCCTCTTTTTCTCCTTAGAAAACCCTTCTCTCTCTCTCTCTCTCTCTCTCTAAGCACTCCTATCGTGAAGGTGTTGGAATCAAGTTGTCTGCAATGGAGTCTCGTACTTACATGGTATGATATATAACAAAATTTCAATACGGAAATGATTCCGCACATACTTTCTCTTCTTTGATTTTATTCAACTCAAATCCCAGAGAGAAACAAGCGTGAAGAAATCACTTTCCTTTCAATATCGTATTTCAACTTCTTTTGTCCTGAAAATAATTCATTTTGGGCTGTCTCTAAATTCAGACTTGTGGATTGAAAGTGGATACCAAAACTGGTGGATGGCACAAGTGCTTGACGAAAATGCTGAAAAAGATCCAAGGTATATTAACTCTCTTTATTAATTTTCGCTTTAATTAATTTAATTAGGAAACCATTATTTTCTTTATCGGCACAAACATGGTACGTACTGATCTCATCAATCGGACAGAAATTGAAATGTTAGTTTGTGTTTGGATGGTTTATTAGGAGCATCGTACAATGTAGATGCAGAAGCAGGTATGGCATATATTTCTGGGAAAGTAGACCCCAGAAAGTTACTGAGAAGGCTAGTGAAGGCCGGGAAAGAAGCCGAAATCTGCTGGGTCAGGACGGGAGATCAATGTACCTACTATGATGGATATGGCGGCGAGGGCAATATTCGAAATGGCAATGGTTATTATGATCATTCATATAATTATATGGATGGTTATAATGGTCATTATGGACATAGTTCATCATATTACCCACACGGCCATTATGGACATAGTTCATCGTACTATCCCCAGCCGACGCCGTATTACTATTGATCATCCAGATGATCCCAGATGATCAATAGCTAATTAATTTTGTTCACTCCTTGTATTAATTTGGAGAAACAATTTTGTGTCAGGGTTGATCATTAGATGTCGACCGACCTGGCTACGTACTCAATTATTTATTTGTACAATTGTACTAGCTAATACGTATATGGTATCCATTGTTTTTGTTTGGATACACTGTGTGGAACAAATGAATAAGCACTCTTGGGATCTATTATAAATTGTTTTTTTTAAATAAATTTTAGTTTCTTTTGTTCTGGTTTTGTTTCGTTTAATTGCCTAATGTGCATGCGTATGTGGACTCATATACGAGCAAATGATTTCACCTTTGCGTTCTGCCTCTATTTAATTTATGCAGGTAATTAAACAAAAAAAAATCGTTTTCTGGTGTAATTCTGCTTTATTTACGTATAAATCTCGAGCCTAATCAAACAAGATTTTCCGGTAATTGTTCAAAAGTTTTCTGTTTAATTCAGTCTCTTTTTAATTTTTGTTTGTAATCTTATCATTTGATTCTTAACTACAACTTTTTTTCTGCAGGCACCTTCTACTCCC
The DNA here is from genome assembly GCA_028566515.2 of Pyracantha coccinea. NCBI lineage: Eukaryota > Viridiplantae > Streptophyta > Magnoliopsida > Rosales > Rosaceae > Pyracantha > Pyracantha coccinea. The sequence goes on along the minus strand of JAOTRO020175857.1, from coordinate 3,369 downwards.
ACAGGTTCATGTTTTACAATTTAATTAAAGACTCTGCTGCAAGTTCTCAAGAATGATCAACTACAATTTCAATATTTGATTTTTATAAACCATAACTTGTACATCTACTCTTCTAAGTTGGAGATCCATTTGATGTTTATAAAACCATAACTTGCACAATACCTCTACTCTTCTAATTTGGAGCTTGAAGCGAATGAAATGTTAATAATTTATGTATAATTGTGTGCCACAATCATCTTTCTTTGTTCTTGTTTACTTGTTCAGTAATATGAGTACTCAACTAATTAATCAGCGAAGATTGAGGATTAGCAAAGTTTTGATTGACGCATTATTTTGTCCACATTTACGAGAATCCCAATTTTTGTGCATATACCTTTCTTAATCCCTAATTTTGTGCATGTACGAGAATTTTACTTATGATCCAAGCAACAGATCGATGTAAAGACCTTCCCATTAGGTTTCATGTCGTGACTATTTTATTAGTCGTTAGAGAACAATGTAGAAAAATAATTAAATTATACCTAACCTAAGAATAATTTGTTTGATTGCTACTATGAATAGTTTATATGATAATGCTCGCATCCCTTAGAGTTTGTATCCCAAAGTCCTTTTTGGGCCCATCACTAAGCATGAACCTCCTCTCTTCAAAGATTAGTTTAGGGTTTATGCAGTTTCTTTCTTCGATGTTGATGAATTCTTTTTTACATTCTGAAAACAGACACTCTCAACAGTGAAAGCAACGAAAAACAATGTCAACAGCGTTTCACAGTTCACAAGATCATACATGTTAGCTCTTCCATATCATAAGCTCAAACAACTCCACCAATCCATGGTTTCCGCCAAGACAAAAAAAACTCAGTGACCCCTGCCTTGATCTTTACTTTGGCGTCCAACCAGACACCCTGGCCGCCGGTAGGTACAAAGAACTCAGCCATTGCCGCTGGCATGGTCCCACAATCCCCTTATCACCCTCAAGCTCATTTATAACCTACAAGACGATTCCAACGCTCTTGGAAAATCCTATGAAAAACAGTTTTGCAGGGGGGCACTATTGCTTCACAAGAACCACCCCAGGACTCTAACCCGCAATCCCGAGTCGATCGGTTGGGATTATGGATGACCTTTCCGAGATTCTTTACTGCATTATTGAACAAGGTAATTACAAGGACCTTTAGAGGTACGAGCGTGACTTGGACTAGTCCTCAATTTGGACAGAGGAAGACTTATCTCCTCAAGGATTGGGAAGAAACCCTCCTTAAAGTACGTCGTGGCTTGTTCACAAAACTTCATACTTATGGTTGAAACTGTTCTTATTATGAATTACTATCATTATGTAAAGATCATCTCTAAAATAAATAAATTAATACTGAGATCGTTAAATCATCAAACTGTATACCTATTATGAACTCTCTACCTATTTGTCACCATTGACTAAACAATCTTAACTTTAATTGATTTTTTTGTAGAGATGATTACATAATGATTTATTATATGAATGATTACAATCATAAAGTTTTGTAAATAGGCCACGAATTATTTTGAGGAGGAGCTCCTCCTCAACCTGAAGGAGTCGAGCTCTCCTCATTTGAATATGCATATTTTTTTGGTCTGATACTACATCCCTTCGCTTTTTTCTTTTCGGCTAGCTTTCTCAAAGAGTTGGAGAGATGGTTCAAATTGTCCAACACTAATATATATTGTCTTTCAATTTAATTAAATATAGCTCAAGAGATGGGTATTTTGTCATTAAAAAAAACATCATATAACTAGAAATGGAACCTAATAATTTCTTTAGATTAGATATTAGATTAAGAGCCGACGGGGTTCGAACCCACACCGATATGTAAGGACACAACTCTTTTCTACCACTGTGGTAACTTGTAAATTGTTTTGTCAAATTTCGGACGTGAACAACCTTCAATTCAAGCCTCTTATGATGACGTTAATCTCATGATTGGGCTTACAACTTATAAAGACCCTACACTAGAATTATTTCTTCGGAATTTTCTGATTTTGCCCTTTGATTTATTAATTTGAAAAAATATAACTATTTCTGAAATAAGGATGGAGAACTCCCTGCAACATATATAAACAAAATGTTGAAATAAATAAATTAAACGTACTCTAGACGTTAGTACCAAGCAAGCAAGCGGACAAACTTAATTTTCTGAGAAATGATAAGATGTGGATACAAAAAATGGTCTTTGACTGATTCTAGCTGCAAGACAAATACAAAAAGAGAAAAGTTAAGCAGTATGTTTCATCTTATTAAACAAAGTCTAATTTTACAACGGATTTGCCTCCATTAAAGAAAGTCAACTTATGAGCGCATTTTCAATTGACTAATGTAAATTTGAGATGAAAACTCAAATTTATATCTATTTTATATTTTGGAAAATCGACTAGTTAATTGAAAACAAGAAACCCCTCCACTAGGTAGCTATCTAGCGTTAAATCATGCATTGACTCGACCTAATCCTAATTAATTAACATCATTTTAAATTTATAATGTAGATATAAATATATTGATCGTAATGATCAGAGAATTAAGATCACAGACTCCACAATTAAGAGAAAAAGTTTATATAAGATGGCTGGTCTATCTTCCTTTCTCCGCTTTTTCACTATACTCATATTCATTGCAGCCATGTTGGCCGTTAATCAATGTCATCAAGTTCCTGCAGGTTTGTACTGTATATGGTGTTCGTTTTTAATTCCTAATTTTGTTTGACATCTTGATTGAGGATAGTTCTATTGAGTGATTCGGTCTTTTTCTCTTTTATTTTGTAATGGTGGTCTCTTTATTCCTTGATTCCGGTTTGAAATATCCGACAAAGAGTTTTTTTTTTCAGAAGTTCACTTTTATTTTATTTTATGGTGTATCCTTTTATTGACATCTTATCAATATCGTAGCTTTTCATAAAAAAAAAAAAGAATATCATGTTTTTTTTGGCTACAGATTGGAAGCTATATCATGTGTTTTTGGCCACAGATTTGAAGCACAGAAAATTAGGCAGCAAAACGAATCCGAGTCCACCCCCTCCTCCGGCAAGAAACCAGATCCACCATCAATTCCCACCTGAGCGGGATCCACCCCTAACTCCTCCACCTGCACTCTGATTGATTTAATTTTCTCAAACGCCATCTTTTTAGTGGACCTTGAAGGAAAACTCTCAATTATAATCTTGCACAAAAAGTTGGTTGACTCCTTTTAATATTTTGTCCAATTATATATGTGATGTGCAGAATCGGCAAAGTTTAAGTAGTCCCCGTATTTTGGATTCGTATATGTAACTGTTGATCCTAAAATCTACTAAGCCTACGTGGCGCGCAGGCCGAGTAACTAGTAAGCTAACTACGTCCTTCGGT
>JAOTRO020175830.1:0-11800 GCA_028566515.2 Pyracantha coccinea | reverse complement strand
GATTACATTATTACCATGAGGACTGTTTATCCGATTAGGCCAAATATATATATATATATATATATATATATATATTTAAAGAAAATAAAAATTAACATAGAATATGGTTCAACATTCAAGCACACACTTGCCAATTTTCAAACCTTCAAGTTTGACTTACTAATTAAACCACTAAACCAAACAAAGATGAAAAACACATGTATTAGAAGTATGGAGAACATCTATCACCTCTTACACAATGCGTTTTTCCTTAAACAACATTGTGTCATTCACCTTGGCTTTTTTCTCATAAACGAATTTTTTTTAAGCATATAAATATGGAATATATACGAAGAATAAGTAAGAAGAAAACTCTATTTTTTTTTTACCGAAAAAAAAGAAGGAACATCAATGAACAATCATTTTAATTATAGATTTATGAATAAGGTCTGTTAAATTCTCAAACTCTTTAGAATTATACTAAAGTCTATAAGTAAAACCTTGTAAAACTCTGAAAAGCTTACCATTTAGTTATGTGGAGTCTACAAAAGGCAATAAAAATTCATAAACTCTACAAAAGTATTTGAGATTCCATAACACATCCCCTCAGTAAATATGAGACTTTGTTCCGCACATTATGGAAATCAACATATTGTTGTTAGCTTTATATATATACACACACATATATGTTTAATAATTAAAAGAGCATGTGAACTAGCTTTTATTCTAATTTCTCGTTCCAAAAATAGCTCGTCTAGTTGTATATGTGTGTAGAGAGAGAGAGAGAGAGAGAGAGAGAGAGAGAGAGAGAGAGAGAGATACATCTTTGTTTTTTGTATGAATTTGAACTCGAGAGATTCTCTTGCACCTCACTAGTGCCCTCCCTCTATATATATTCCCACGCTGAGGGAAGTGTCTAAGCAACGAGCGTGTACACTTAGTTTACTTGATTATCCAAGGCAGGCTTGCTCGAATTGCTATCTACTTTAGCAACTTGCTTGCTATCTTGGTTGATCAAACTCTAGGGCCAACTTCCCTTGATCTCTCCCTGTCCATTCACTACCATGGCCTTGAACAAGTTAACCCTTATTGCTTGCTCATTCCTAGTTTCCCTACTCATGTTAACCTGGGAAATTCCGTCCATTGATGCAAGGCCTTTGAAATCAAGAAGTAAAAATGAACTCCAAAACCTCCCAATTCACACCAAAACCCACAAAAACAAATCGGAGGATAATGCAGGTCACAAAAGGGACTTGCATGGTATGAGCACAACTGAAGCGTCATCAGTTGTTGTATCTCCACCCCCACCACAAAGTGATCAGGTTGATGATGCAGCACAGCTGCCACCACCACCAGCGCATGCCGTCGATGATTTCAGGCCCACAGCTCCAGGTCACAGCCCCGGCGTTGGACATTCTCTACAGAACTAGGGCATCTGTAATCTATCCCCCCTGTATATGTGTTTGCGCTCTTGAAGATGCCTATTTGTTATGTGTGGGTAATCTAGCATGCACATGTTTTCATTTGTAATTTATGATCAGTATTTGGCCATTAGTTTTCTAGTAGCTAGTGAACTCATTTATGTGAAGAAGTAAAAAGGCCTACTAAAGTGAGTATAAAGATTTGTATGGAGAGGGAGAGCTTAAGGGAAGTTGGCCTAGAGTTTGATCTCAACCAATGGCCCTACTCTTGCAAATGCAATAGTGCTGAATTTATGTAATTTGTAGTTGACTACCTGTTTAATTCTCAATGAAATTTCTGGTTTAATTTTCAAACTTTTTCTTCTGGTTTAACAACACAAAGGAATTGAGGTACTTTTTTTTTTTGGTTACATTTGAGGGGTTTGAACGACGATTTTAGCCAATTTTTACTCATCATCCTACACTCACCCTCGCTAGTCTACTAATCCAAGTAGCTCAAAATACTAGAATATTACAAAGATACCATGTTCCTTTTTTATTCAGCCTGACAAAGATACCATATTCCATGCCCTTTAGGTTTGGAGGTAGTAGAAACTAGGAAGGAACGATATTGACTGTCAGATTTTAATTACATATACTGCCCTAGAAAAAACAAAAAGCATATTTGTTATGACATAAAATTACCATACACATTTTTGTCGGATAAGAAATTACGATGCACATGCCTATAAAAAGAATAAATCACAATGGGCAAAGGAAACTGAATTATGTCGGGGCTTGATCATTACCTTTATATATTTCCTTTTTTTCATAAATAAAATTGAAGATTGGACAATATTATTAACTTCTGAAGGTAGAATATAATGTAGGACGCCCCACCATTAAAATTCTACAAGTTTGATATTTTTGATTGAATGTTTGGTATTTTTCATTGAACTACAGGTGTGGTATATATATGCATGCAAACTTAATTTGGTAATATTCCGTCATTCCATGTGTCTCACGTCATTTAGGGTTACATCGATCCTTTAACTTTCACATGCAGTCGAGCATCAGAGCATGCAATTAATCAAGGTGTTAGGTCTAATCCTCCACATCACCAAATATTCATAAGTACGTGCCCTAAAAATAGTGATCAAAATCTGTGTTGAGAACTTAAGTAGTTGGTAGTCGCTAGCCAAGCCTGTTCTCACCAGAATTATAACAGACAAGAAAGACTAGAGAAACTTAATCCAACTAGGTCAAATCTATATTTGTGGAGGGTGGAAACATTCCGGCCGGTTGAATGATCTATTGATCCATGAGCCAATACTTTTTGTTTCATTTAACAACGAAATATCGCTCCTTCAACTCCCATTCCCAACAAATAAAAAATAAAACCTCAAGAAAACTGTAATGTAATGTTCGAGCTAGGGTTTGCTAAAGAAAGGAACGTGCCGGATATTAAAAGACCCTTTGTAGACGTATAAAGGTTCAGTTCAATGATTCTTGAAAATAAAATCGGGCCATAAAAATTATATATGTGGGAAACCATGGGTAAAAACAATCAAGCTCAACCTTGCCACTTACGGAAATTAATCCACGAACTTGATTGAAAACAATCAAGTAACTTTGGTGCAAGTGGTGGATTACACTACTTATAAGCCTTTTTCCTTTATTTCCCTGCATTTCGAGTTCGAATTCTCCCCGCTTCTTTAGTGTAGTTTAAGGCAGAAATATTTCTTTTATTAAAATAAAAAGGACAATCAAGGAACCTAGTGGGCTGGTGTATCAGAGCAACTCCACCCCTTAAGGCTATAATTACCAAAGTAATTGGGCAATGGATGGTTATTACCTTAATAAACAGTAACTATCCGATTGCATTTCCAGCTTGTAATGAATCCCCCATACAATAATATTAAAAAATTAATAAAATTAATAAAAATTAATAAAAATAATAATATTTTATTATTTTTTCGGAGCTGTTTTCCGTTTTCTCTTTTGTTCTTTTTCATTTTTCCTTTCTTCTTTTTTCTTTTTTCCAGAGCCTTCTTCTCGACCAAATCCTTCTGCAGCTTATTCCTTCCTCGAATCGCAGAGCCATGATCTCCATAGTGCCATCTTCACTCGACTTCCTCTCTACCATTTTCAGTACCCTTTCAACACCAAGCAAAATCTTTCGCCATCTTCTTTCGATAATCCACTAATTAAGAGTTCGAATCCAGTTCCTATTTCCAGTTCGTCCCTCAAACTTCTCAAACCCATCCTTCAATCCAGCACCTACATGCTGAGCCGTTCTCCCAGACCGCAAATCCAACTGCCAAACCTCCATGAAATTTCCGCAAACCTCCATGCATTTCAAAGGGGGATGACATGATGATCATGTCAGCCTGACGTCACACCGACTCGACACTCAGGCCATTCTCGCTAGACTGCCTAGTCAAGGAGTGTTGGGTCCACCTATAGCCTGACTTGTTAGAGATTGCGGTGGAGAGAATTTTGTGGGTTATTGGGGATTCAGTCACCCAAGTGCTTGGACAGATAGGACATGCAACCTAAACCAATTGAAATTTGGCAGATGCAATGTGGGATTCATATCTCGCCATACTTCATTATCAATGACAGGTTCTTGACGCATGATAACTTTCTCGATCTAACCAAAAACCCACCATATTTATACTGTAGGACAGATTCCAGGGTTTAAATTTATATTCTCAACTTGGTACTGATCTACCAAAACTGCAAAAGAACCGAGAAAATATACTTGCTCTATATTTTTCATACCATTGTTTACTTGCATGCCCTTAATTAAGGCATGCTCAAACTCACAAATTAACCCAAACTTTCTGGACTTGGTCGATCGAGTGGTTACATGCATTGTTTTTGTCCAAATTTATTTTTCCAATGTGCTCGCATATTGGTTCGTACAGTTCATACTCCCCCTCACATTCATCTTCTATTTCTACCAGATTAAAGCGACCAGAGCATGCATATGCTTGATACTGATATAAATACTCTGTGTATTTAAAAGAATACCATTGATGTTTGATTAACTACATGCATGTGAGGGTTCACTGACAAATTATGATTAACAAAAAAATATCCTTCTCTCTTAAACAATACGCATCGCACATTACCTTTTATTTATTTATTATGTATTAGAATTAATAAAATAATGTATTCGTGCAACACCAGCTAGCACAACAGACAGCACACATATATATGCAATCAAGTGCGGTTTGATCTGTGCTTTGGTACAATTTAGTAATCTTAATATTATACTTACTATATGTAAAAGGAAAAATAATAAACTTAATTAGTTGAGTGGAAGAGAAAGGCGAGGTAGGGCTTCCTCAGACCGTGGAACGAATCACAGCTAAACCTTGCGAGAACATTCTCCATTTTTATTAATTAATTAATTCCATCCTCAGTGGAGGGGTGGAGGCAATAGGCATGGCACTCGTAGGAGCTCTCATCTGCTTCATTTTTTTATCCTGTTAGGCAAAAAGGCAATTAAAAATGACTTTCGCCTTTCGGGACAAAATAAAGTGGTCCGGACCCTCCACAGTCTTTGGGGTTTGGCTAGTGCATTTGACTTGACCTTTTGGATTCTTTTTTCATGAGTCTTTAACTTTATTTTCATGGCAACTAAATAATACAAAAATGGGGTTAATAATACAAATCGAAAGACAACTATTGGTTAACATAACATTTTGTTTTTGGCCAGATGCTATATGAAATGAAAGGACAAAATTATAAAGCAACCGACAAAATATCATAAGACAGCAAACAATCATATATAGAATCGGAAAGCAAGGTTTCTACTAGCATGCCATGGCAAAAGTTGGAATGTATGATGCCCACTTTGAACTTTCAACTGCAAGCAACCGATTTGGTTCAATCAAACTTACATAAGAAACGTTGAATCTTCGTTGATCGGTATCTCCTATACATTTGTCATGGTTGATTGTTATATTTAAATTAAGAGAAAATTGTAGTATTGGTCCCTCAACTTTAACTCAGTCAGAGCAATGATCTCTCAAGTAAAATTTCATGACCATTGGTCCCTTAACTCATCAAAACGTGCAGTTATGGTCCATTTCATTAACTCCATTAGAATTCCGTCAAAATGAGTCATGTTGGAAGGACCATTGCTACAATTGGATTAGAGTTGAGGGACCATTGCTACAATTGGGTTAAAGTTGAGGGACCATTTCTTCAGTTGGGTTAAAGTTGAGGGACCATTGCTACAATTTTTCTCATTTGGTTTTCCATATTTGTCTCTCGCTTCAGTCTCATGTGCATGACACGTGACTTATTTTGATGGAAATTCTAACAGAATTCAAGAAAATGACCATAGTTACGCGTTTTAAGGAGTTAAGGAACCAATGATCATGGATTTTTAGTTAAGCGACCATTACTCCAATTGAATTAAAGTTGAGTGACCATTGCTACAATATCCTCTTAAATTTAAGCAAAAGAAAATATTGTAAGACCAAATACCATCTTAAAATCGATATTAAGTTAATGCAACCAACAAATATACAAGCTATAACAAGATTAAAGCATAAACAATACAGTACATGTAAGCCATGATCGATCTCAAATATACAAGCTGTAACAAGATTAAGGCAAAGATTAAGCATTTTTTTTGAAAGAGCATAGATCACTGTTTATATAAGTTCATTCTATGTTGTCCTCATATCTATTTTGTCCCCATATTAGAATCAACATAGGCAACTGAAATTGATAATACTTGTCCAAAGAAGAGTATTCGGTCCGGATCTCTCCCATCAAAGGCCCAGGATTAAGTGATCCGGGCTGTTGAAATTTGATCAAACGGCTACAATTATTATAACTTTTCGAGGGGCCCCTGTTTGTAGCCGTTGAATCAAATTTCAACGGTCCAGATCACTTGATCATGGGCCTTAGATGGGAGAGATCTGGACTGGATCCTCTTCCCTTGTCCAATTTCGAGTGTAAGATGCAGTATTCGTATTGAGTTTGAATCCTAAACAAAATAGGACAACTCATCCTCTTTTCCAGTAGACATTTCCATACCAATTTGAACATTATAACAAGTTTTAACTCTTATTCTCATACTCACATTCTAACATACCCAACAAATCATCACACAAAATACTATACCCACACATATCTTCTGAAATGAATTGTGGTATATACAAAATCTCTCATGTTCAACTATTACTTATGTGATGGGTGATTGTGAGAAATGAGCATAGATGCTCTGCCACACCAGTAAAGAATTTCTTTAAGAGGAGGTATACTAGCTCAAATATCTCACTATATATTCAATGTCGTAATCAATAAAACTTAAGCAAAATGTACATAATTATATCTTTTATGGTTAAGTCAAACTCTAATCAGAAATTATCATAACTCTAAAGAAAATTATAACAAAATCACTGTATAAAAAATTAAGTGGATGGTAATGTTTGAAGGGTTAGCAATATATATTAAGTTAGAGCAAACTTTTGGAAGTCAAACTAATATATATAATAATCATGGGCCAGAGTCAAATGGTGCATATAAAAATTGAAAACCTCAAAAGCAAACGTTCGTATCAATGTATGATTATTCCGGGGCTGCTTGACTTGAGTCAAATTTCGGCTCTTACTAACTGAAACCATCCATTTACTAACCAAAAATAGCTTTTGTGATTTAGTGGCAGCCAGAAATAATTTTCCTTAATGCACGAATGCAACAACAGATTCTAGTGCTTTTAGTCACTATCACGCGCATGGACTACTAATTATTGTTATATTAGATTCGCAGTTTTGGAAAGGCAAACGATATTTGGGATGATAGTTCAAAATCTTATGCATGGGATTCATTTTATTATTTATTTTTTATGGTTAATGAGAACAAGGGGATGAAAGTTCAAAATCTCAGGTTATAGTGCTTTTGTTGCATGTTTTAGAACCGTTGATGTCAAATATTAGACGAATTCAGATGAGATGGTAAATTACAAAAAAAAAATAAAAAACAAGAATACATAATGTGTCGTGATTTACTTGAAGTTTGGTTAAATCTACACACTCGTACAACAAGAAAAATGAATTTTGATTTTGTATTAGGACTTCGATAAGGCTTTGAAGTTCTACTAACTCATGATGTGGGAATTGGGATGGATTGACTTAATTGCTTTTTTTGTAATACTATCATTTGTAGAGAGAAAATACTCTGTTTTGACTTGCTAAAAAAATGAAAAGACCACACCTCTCAATGTATGTAGATAATTTAACTGGCCATAGGTAATATATGTTAATTTTTGAGATGTTCTAAAGATCAACCAAAATCAAACAGAAGTATGGGCTGAGTGATGATCAGTGCTGATCTGTGTTGCAGTTGTGAATTGTGGGATAGCTGAAGCTATGCGCGCGTGGCTGAGCTTCATTTGCTATGTTTTCAGTAATATGGCTAATCATTACAAAAATTAAATTCTGATATTGCTCAGATAAAATGGAATTTATTTATGGTTGTATACGATCCCTTGGGGAATCTTCACCAGGCTCAGTATCTTTATGTGCTGTATCTAATCATTGAACCCTTTTGAAAGTTTTGCACACATTACCATGAACACAAAATTTCAAACCTCATTAGAGTAAGGACATATGTGCTTCAGTTGAATTTTGTGGACAAAAGAGTTGTAGTTAGGCTTGTACAAGTAGCTATAACCATCTGCATATATAATACTATACATATAACAAGTGGGATAGTACACAAGAATCTCTAAATCTTGGTGCATTTCGGTGGTGGAGGGGGAGGCCAACTTAGCTTGTTTTATTCATCCTAAACTAATCACCTTAGCTCTTTAAGTACCCTATTAACTTTCTTAAACAAAATTTGATTGATTATTAGATAACCGTCCCTGCAATGTTCAAACAATAAAGCAACACTTCATAACAATGAAAGGTCAAGCAAGGACGACTCTAGCATTCATAAAATGAAAACTGCATCTGAAAAATATATCTTAAAGAGATAAAGCTTGGTGTTGGTAGACACTTCCATGTCACTAGGAAACTTTAGTAGTAGACATTGTTCAATTAACACGTTAAATGCGTCATAATTTATACTTAAAATTCAAACACGTGATACACTTAAGCTAAACAGTACTGAACACTCAATCTGCCATATATCAAAGAAGTTTATCTCAATTTTCCACCTCTTTAAGCAAGTCAAATTATGATAATATTGTTTTACGTATCAAGAAGAGATGTAAGCTTAGAAAAGAAAGAAGTAGCACTAGTGGACTAGCAAATTTTGGAGATGAGAAGACCTTTGAAAAATGCCAAAATATGCACTAATCTCCTGATCAGGGGAGGGCCCCAGAAAAGTCATGACATTGAACTGCAAACCATCCAAATTGAATTTTTGTTCTCGTTTCTTTCAATTAAAGTAGGGGTTAGGATCTAAACTGGGCATACTTTGCCAAGATTATAAATACCCACCAAGACGTGAACTTTAATATCAATTGTTTGCTGAGTAAAAGAAAATCCAAGTGTTTGCTTCTGCATCTTCCATTCCCTCCAGCTCTCTCTTGCAATTTGAGTACTTTCCCTGAGCCTTGGAATTTCAAATTTTTCAGAAAAAACCATCTAGTTTATTAATATCCTTTTCATAGTTCAAGTGATTAAAAAGCATTTATTTTTGCAACTGATATCTTAAATTCAGTTTCCCTCCTCCACACTATCACTTGCATTAATATCTTTTCCATTAGTTATGGAAGCTAAATGTGCTATTCTTCTTGCCTTTATTGCATACATTGAAATTGTCTGCATTGAGGGTAGGCCATTTTTGCCAAAGAACAAAGAGTCGATCAACACAATCGAAGCCAACCCTAAAAGAGAATTGGGCGAGCAAGTCAGGCAACCCGCTTCCCTTCACCACATTGCTAGTCCCAAGACACTTCACAGTACTGCTCATAATTTTGGTGATATTTCAGGTACTCATGCAGCATATAAAGATGATTTTAGACCTACAACACCAGGCAACAGTCCTGGGGTTGGTCATAAATTCACAAAAAGCAGAGAATACATGGGAACAAAGGCTGGTGATTTTGTTGGTGCAGGAAAGCCCACAGGACCTGGGCACAGCCCCGGGGTTGGCCATGTTCTTCAAGTACAAAATGCCAAACCAATTCCATAGGTCAGATGTACAGACATATTTAGGGTTTGCCAATTATGGGTTCTATCTATTTCATGTAAATGACCATTAATCTAGATTCTGAAAAGAGGCATGCGCATTATCAGCATCATGTTCCTCCTTAATTTCATGTTTTAGTTAGTTCTACTCTCTTTTGAAGCAGTACACATCTATGTAACGTTTCATCTACAACTTCTTCTTTAAAATAAATAGTCATGTAATATTCAGAGCCGACCCTGAGGGTAGTCGAAGTAGGCGGGCTGCCAAAGGTCTCCATTCCAAAGGGCCCCCCCAATTTTATTTTATTTTGTATATATACATATATTAATTAATATTACATATTTTGTGTCTGTTTAAATAAGAAGTTTACTTTGAGTATTTGTCAAAAATACAATAGCCCATTAGGTTGAGTGGTTGTGCCCAATATTTGTAAGATTTAATTGTTTTATATAAATTAATTGGATGGTTGTTGAGCCCAACATTTGTAAGACTCGTTTCTAAAGCTAAGAATTTTGAGAGAAACTTTACCGAAAGAAATTTTGGGCAATGGAAGTGTTGAATTGTCTAAGACAAATGGATGGTTGTTTCTCAAATGCATGGGCTGCTTATAGAATTTTGTTAACTATAGTTAAAGTTGGCTATAGAAAGAAGTTTTCCAAATTAAACCTTATCTAATATTATCTTCGATCAACTATATCACAAAAAATATTGAATAAGTTAGCTATTTTATTATTTAAAAAAGAATTAATTGAAAAATTATATTATGTAAACTTAATTAGTACATTTGTGTCTAAACACGCAAGATGTGTAATATTTAGCTAATGTTTGTATATTTTCTTCTATGGATATTTAATTTTTAGTGATATTGATGTAGAAGTAGTTTTTTTTTATATTTTATTTTAATTTTATGTATTTAACGAATATTTTTAATATATAATTGTACAAAGAGTTGGAGGTCAGAAAACTCTGAGGGTTGACTTCGAAGGCCCGCCTAGACCTCCATATTTTCAGTGTTGGCCTTAATTACAATGGGTAAATTACCATTTGACCCCCCTGAACTATTGCTCCAGTTGAAATTGACGCCCTTAACTATTTGAAATAAGCCAATTAACCCCTTGTCATTGTATTCTGTCCACTATTATGTCAAATTCAAGGGCAAATTATTATTTTTATCATAAATTCTTACAAGGCACTTATAACCAACAATAACATTATGACATGTGGACACATAATAATGTGTGATGACAATGTGAAATAGTTTTGTGGAGCCAAAAATAATCAAGAGACGACATTTTTGGGTAAAAATGACGAAATTACCCTCGAGACACACCGGGATTCCTACGCGCGAGCAGTGGACAATCATCCTCCAATCAAGTCAAAAGTGCCCAAATAGGTATTTATTTATATCCTATTTCATCCATCCCTCATCATATCTTCTCCACAAGGTAACCTCTAAATCATTCATTTTTTATTATATTAATTAGCTAAATTAATTGATTAATTATTCAATTAATTAGCCAATTAAACACAAATCATGAACCTAGCCTACAAATAGTGGTGAAGCCACGTGAGGGCGAGGACTGGCGGCCGCCACTCCCCTCGCCGGAAAAACCCACATGGAGCGCTGGTTTTGCCCCTCCCCTGCTGGAAAAACCCACTGGTTCTGCTACTGTTGCTCCGGTGGTCTGTCAGTTTGGTTCTGGTCTGCGGGCAGCAGAGCTGACTTCAATTTTTTTTTTTAAACAACCAGGCCAAAACGACGTCGTTTTGGTCTTGGTAAAAAAAATTTAAAAAAAAGAAAAAAAATGAAACGGCGTTTTTTTGATAAATTGGAAGAAAAAAAATCATATATGGGGACTGCGTGTTCCCCATTCATTCAATCTCCTCTTGACTTCGTGTCGTTTTACCTTTTACTGCTTTACATCCTCCAATCAGAGCAGGAGCATAGTGCAGTCGCTGCTTCCCTTTCGAAGCAGAAAACGGAACGGAACCAAGTTGGTTCAACCAACCAATCAGCACAGCACAGCACAACATCACCGTTTGGCCTTTTTGGCTGCGCCAGCTCCTCCTCCAGCCACTACAATCTATAGGGCATGGGCAGCCCTTGAAACCCACTATTTAGGTAAAAAATTTAATTCCTAAATTTGTAATCCCTAACCCTAATTAATTATTTAAAACGAATTTTGTTTAATTGGTATAGAATCATATAGTAAAGCACTCAATGCACTAATATGGTTATTGGTTATTGATTATTG
>JAOTRO020175806.1:0-11805 GCA_028566515.2 Pyracantha coccinea | reverse complement strand
ATAATATTTGAATAATTATTCGTAACTTGTACATCAGCCAAACCATATCAATGATTCTTAATAATTAACATAGAAAACCAAACTGTTTATCCAAGTGTTTCAAAATAAAATATAAATTCCTAGTAGTCTCAAGCTCTTCATCAGCTGAAAGAATGAAATAAAGAACCACCAATAAATCAATGACCAAAACCAATAGTCATATACTACTCTAGTAATAGCATTGTCCAATCAAGTATTTAGCATGAGCATCTGACAATGCTATAGAAAAATATAGAACCACTCAGTTGTTTTAGAACTCTAATTATCTACACAAACCTAGGCTACAACACATAAAAATTCAGCAATGTTCTTCAAGGGTAGGACAAATATGGCACTCAAAATATTCAAATATATCTGGCCTCGATTCTGGAATAACATTAATGCTTATAAAACAAACTCATTCCTTACATTTCTAAAGAGAACAAAATTGAGGTTAGGATTTCAAGGTTCTTCCCTAAATATGCAACCAATCTTTATTGGCCAATTCTGATTCAACTCTTAAACAATACAACGAGTATCATCTCAAATATTCATACAGAATACCAAATTAAAATTTGAAATCAAGAACTGATCCCAAAACTGAAAGTTAACACCTTGGGAAAAACTTACGCTAGAGGAGAGCCCACGGGGAAAGAATCAAAGGGTGGGTATGGTATCAGATTGAAGACGGCTTTGCTATGAAAGTATAGCTTCTGGCCTCGTGTGATTTCATTATCGTATGAGGAAGCTATGTTGAAGATAGTTTGCTAGGGGTGAAGTGAGTAAAGGATGAAGAAGAAGAAAATGCCTCTCCCCTTCCTTTTTCCCACGCCAAATTCCCCTTCTCCCATTTTCCTTTCTTTCTTTTCTCAATGGTTCTCCACCATTCCTCTCTTTCTTATTTTATTATTATTTTTATTCTATCATTAATATTTTATATCTAGTGATATTATCTTTTCCCTCTACTTTGAATAAAATGATTGATACTTGTTTTGTAAAATCTTCCTGGTTCCAAGTTCCAATTTTCGCTATGCCTGTACTCAGTTGTTTGTAATGACGAGTACTATAAGAATATACTAATTAATATCTCACACGTGTCTTGACTACTAAGTCAACGAAAGTTGACACATACCCTCTAAGTGCATTTTGATCATTTAACATTTTTCAACAAAATAAAATATAGTAAAATTATAGATGGGTTGTAACAAACCCCTTCTAAAATGCATGTTTTAATAGTAGAATTGCATACATGAAAATCATGATTTAATGGTTACGTTTTACGAAACGTTTTATGAGTAAATTAGATTTTACACTTTTTGATATCATGCTTTATTGAGAATATTTTGGAATACCATACTTTATCGAATTTATGTTCTTTGTAGTATATATGATGGATAACTATATACTATTTATGAACATGTTTTTACACCCTTTGTATATATATGATGGATGACTATATACTATGAAGATACTTTGAGATATATGTACTTATGTTGGAAAGATTATATTCAACACTTTGTGCTTATCTAGTGGTTATTGTTCTGCCTATAAGCGATGATACTAATATATGGCTACGACTGGGTGCGGGATGGATATTGATATATGGCTATAGTTAGGTGTGGGTTGGATACTGAGAGATGGCTACGGTCGGGTGTAGGATGGATATTGATTTATGGCTACGGTCGGGTGTGGGATGGTTATTGATATATGGCTATGGCGGGGTGTGGGTTGGTGACTTCGGCCGTAAGTTACTATTATATGATACCACTAGTATGCACATTATATACGATATACATTTTATGGAAGGTTTTATGGCATGCTAGGGTTTTTGGAAAAACCTATTACGTATTATGCTATTGATGTTTTCATAAATTTTAGGGGTTAGTACGTTGATGAATAACTGTTTCAGTAATACATATATCAACTTGGTCTAGTCATGTTTGTTTTGAGCCCCCTCAGGATTTAGAGTTGAAGCATACAATCCTGGCATCAAGGCATTCCGCATCGGCATCTTCGAGTCCTCTCAGTGTATGACCCATTTCTTTGTTCATTAAATTTTATATTATTTGTTCTTAATGTTCTAGATTAGTTGTATACTCTGAACACGTTCCTCATTTGCATATTAATTATATCTAAATTTATAAGTCTTATTTATATTCATTGGTTCTCATGCATGTTAGTATGGCTTCGTCACCTTCGGGTGTTGGCCAGCACGTGCCTACCTTGGTGTTTGGTGAATATCAGGGTCGGGCGTGTTAATTATGGTGACGTGAATTATCGATTTACCGCTATATGATTTTATTTACGTTATTTGCTCATCGTATGCTACACTGGTGTTAGTACTCGCCCGGACCAGAGCCAGGCTTCACATGTATGTTCACATGGCACCACACACTCACCTTGGATCCATTGTAGGTCCCAGTCCAGTCCTAGATTGCTATAGGCAACTAGGACTCGTATGTGATGTGTATAGTGCCAGTGTTCACATGATCGTAGGACTAGAGCGTAAATCATTATTACACCCAGTAATGTTCATGTCAAAATATCTCTGTATGAACTCGTGTGTCAGCATATTTCAATGAGCACTCGATATGATATGTTTATTTATGCGAGATTATGTGATTATCGAACGTTAGATGGTTATTGACGAAATATTGTGATGTATTGAATCCTTGAGATATTGCAGACTACAGTAAGTATTTTCATACTATAAGTAGTATGTATATTTTGGAAACTATACTTGTTTTACGGCAAGGGGTTATTAAGTTTTGAAAAGATTTCTACAAAACTTTATTTTCAGGCTCACTCACCTTTGTTTTTTGCCCCTCCAAGATTTAGTGGTAGTGTTCGTTTGGACGAGGATTTCTGGCAAACACCAATATCAGAGACTACTCCTGATGGTATAGTTCTTATTCTAATTTTACTGTATTTTACTTATGCTCTGACATCTCGTGTAAATTGGGTTCATTCCCGCTTACAAGCGCACTCTTACATTTAGGCACTTTTAGGTTTAAATTTATTCACATCTTCCACATCACTACACTTTTTGGCTTCGTCACCTTCGGGTGTTGGCCAACACACCTCGATTCGGAGTCCAGGTGGACGTTCCGGGTCGGGGTGTGTCATTACCTATAGGTGATTCTAACATATCTAATTTAAAAAATAAAAATAAGATAATAAAAAGGACTTTTTTTTATTAGCGCCCAACATAATGTTGAATACACCCCCGCATTAAAATTTGGAATTGTTATTGACACTCCAAAATTCTCATTCTACACTCCAAATTTTCTATATTTGGAAAGAAAAATACACTTGTGAGGAGTGTAGAATGAGATTTTTGGAGTGCCAATAACACTTCACTTAAATTTTTATCTTAAATAACTTATGTATCCTACTATGCAATGACAATTTCGACTTTATAAGATTTTAAAAAAAATTATAAATACACCCCAAATCGTTTTTGACATATTATTTAGCTTATTCAACTCTCAAAACACTTCTCACCTCCATTGTAGGCCAAAACTCTAATCCATGAAACTACAAACACATTGATTGAAATACGAAATCAATGTTTCGGAAGCTTCACATAAAGAAAGACTTCATATTTCATTATTTTAGTAATTTCAACGACATCAATATTTATTTAAGCTTGCTTCCCAAAATACCTGCGTGATTAAAGCTATAAGTGGTCGTTTATGTTCCCCTCTTTTGTCGCCATTTTACGATGCTCCACCTCCTCGGTGGATCGCCATTACTTGAATGTGAGATGGCCATTATTTGAAGACTACAGAAATTAAAAAATGTCTAAATTTTAAAAAACCGCACTTCGAAAATGTATGGAATTATCAATTATGCAATCTTAAGGGTAGCAGAACCTTTTGTTTTATAGTTGGTTTCCAGTCTAACCACACATTGCTAGACGAACTAGCAATTTTCCCTGTCAATGCTCTAGGGTCCAAATTAATAACTCAACTTTTGTTCATGAAACTACTCTTTTCCATGGAGAGCTTATCCCTATGCTTTATTTTTCTTTTCCATGTTTATATGCGGTCAAGATATGAGTGTTTTTTTGTAGTCAAAACCTTGATGCTTGTCTATGTATTTTGAAATTGTCGGCGGTGTAGGATTGCTCAAAGAACCCAAAGCAAATGTGGAGTGTGGTAGAAAATGTAAGGTGTATGTTGAGAGTGTGGGGTGTGAAGATATTATGGAGAAGTTTGCGGGGTGTATTAAAAAAGTTTTTAACTGAAAAAGTGCACATAATATGTATTCAACAATACGTCAGGTATTAATATAACAAGCCATAAAAAAGAAACATCTCCCCCTCTCTCCCCGCTCTCAAGTCATCTCTCTTTCTCTTCCTCTCTACTTGAATTTTAAAAGCCAAAAAAAAAAAAAAAAAAATTTGACACACATTTTATGTGTGATCATATACTAATGTCTATTAATCAAATCCGAGGCTATTCACTTACGAGTCGAAGTCGATACTTTTGATTTTTTTTTTTTTGAACAAACAATATTATTTATTTTTGATATATTTTTTTTAACAAACGATATTATTTACACTAAGAATAAGGGTATGGGCTAGACTCACAATGTACTAGCAATAATGTGGGTCAATTCATTTTTGACAATAATCAAACATAAGACGTCTCACTTACAAATAAAGAATAATACTAAGTGACTATACTTTTGTATCAACGAGCGAGCAATGTGCCCTTTTACCCAGGTCGAAGCAGCCACACGTGACACGGGCACAGGCCTAAACCCTAAACCCCAAAGAAGTAAAAAACATGATTAAATAATAATTTTTACTTATAAGCGTCCTGCACTCCGCTCGCGCCTCAGCAGCATCGCCTTCCTCTGTCCCTCTAGTCTTGGAGCTTCTAAGTTCATCGCCCCGCCCATATTCGAATCCCGCCTCTGCCACCAGGAAACATTTGTATGTATTCCCACGTGCTTAGTTCTTCTACAAACTTTGAATTTTGGTGTTGTTTAGGGTTTAATTTCATTAGGTTCTCATATCAAATTCAATTATTTCAATACTTGCTGTGAAGATTGTTAATTTCATTAGGTTCTCAGAGGGGTCGAAATGTTGAAGTATTTTTGTTAATATTTTTTGAAAATTTTTCAATAGAGCCTAACATTTTCTCTATTTTTTTTGTTTGTTTCAAGTACTGGGTTTTGTCTGCAATGAGAATCAAGGATGTGTCTGATGGTGAAGGATCTGATTCGGAGGATTATCCGTCAATCAGGGACTCGGACTCAGAAGGCGAAGAGAATGATTTCTCCTCTGGAGATGAGGTAACTGCAAATATGTAGAAAAAGAAGAGTTTAAAGATGTAGGATTTAATTTTCCATGCCATGTCATCTGTTAATTTTCGAGGTTTTGTAGAAAAGTGACGCCGGTTTGATGCAATGAATTTATTGTTTTGAGCGAGTGTGTGTGTTAATATTGTCAAGTATAACCATGGCAGGATGTTATCAACACAAGTGACAATGATGGTGTGGCCGGCGATTATGGTAACAGTGATGATGAAAGTGATAGTTCTGAACTTCACGAGGGAGTTGAGGAGAGTGATTCATCTGAGGATGAGGTCTGTTGTTCTTTTCTTTTTGTCTAATGACAAATTATATGTGATTTTATTATGGTATAGTTATCTGAATTCACTGAAGGGAGTGCTTTTTTCATTTTTGTTTTCTGTTTTTAATAGGTGGTTCCTCGAAACACAGTCGGTGATGTTCCCTTGGAGTGGTATCGGGATGAGAAGCATATTGGTTATGACATTAAAGGGAAGAAAATAAAGAAGAAGGAAAAAGCAGACAAATTGCAATCCTTTCTTGCTAGTGCTGACGATTCAAAGAACTGGTGCGCTTTTATCTCTAACATGATAGCAATCAATTATTCAAAGGACTGATGTTAAATATCTACTATTTTCATGCAAGTTTTAGTGAAGAATTTTGGTGCGTATAGTGTAACATGCTCCATTTTCTATGTTACGTTTCTTTTTTCATTTATCGTTTTGGTTTAGAGACCAACTTTCACAGTTTATAAAAAAGAGTACAAATCAGAGAACAAGATGTCCACCTAAATAATACAATCACATCAAAGTGCTAACAGTGGCCTTCCAACCTGAAATTATTGCAAAATATGGAATTACCTGGGAGTCTATGAAGACTGAAGCCCAGAAAGATGCCCAGAAGCGTATTCTGTGGCACAGAAAATCCACCATTTCATCGCTAAAGCTGTCAAGAATCCTCCTACGACTTTCTCACCAAATAACCCAAAACACAGTGATCAGTCCACATTTCCGTAACACTTATGCCTTCCACCACTGAAAACTTACGCCTTCCACAGTAAGGACAAAACATGATTCTGGAGCTTGTAGAAGTTTCGTCATATAATTCCAACCACGAAGATATAGGCAATGCAAAGATTAGTTCTCTACACTCTGTGCCCGAATTTTACATATTATAAACTGGCGTGCATACAAGCAAGCTGGTGTATCTTCTCTTCTTAATGAAGTCACAAGTGTTGAACTTGCTTAAGCTGTTATCCAGACAAGACATGTACCTTGGGAGGCATTTCAGCCTTCCAAATCATGAGAGATAGATTAAAACAATAAATGGTTTTCCAATCATCTGTCTTGTATATTGTTTGATTTTCTATTTCTGTTAACTTTTCTTCTTCTCATTTTCTTTTGAATGTTTGAATGTTCTTTTGTAACTCTGGTATGCTTTGTGACTCTTCAGGCGCAAAATTTATGATGAATATAATGATGAGGAAGTAGAACTAACAAAAGAAGATATCAAATCGATTAGTAGACTGCTTGAAGGAAAGGCTCCACACGGTGACTTTGATCCATATGCGGTCTGTAAATCCTAATTATCCAGTTCTAATTAATATGATATTCCTATTGACACAAATGAATTCTTTATTAAAGTTGAAATTCCCCATGTTTCAAGTACAGCCATATGTTGATTGGTTTAAATGGGATGACTCCAACCATCCACTGTCAAATGCACCTGAACCCAAGAGACGATTTATTCCTTCAAAATCTGAGAGTAAGCTGGTAAGGCATATTTAATGTATTCTCCTGTTGTGTGCTTTCTTTCTTTTTCCTTGCGGTTAGTTTTATTTTATTTTCAATGCAGCTTGTGAAATTGACAAGTGCAGTAGAGTTCTGTTTTTCTTTTTATTTTTTCTCCAGCATTTTGGTTGGACAAATTGTTATTGTTGTTATTTCCAGTTTAACATTCTTGTTCCATGGTCTGAACTTCATCTGATGAATCTACAGGTTAATAAGATTAAGTTGGCCATTCGTAAGGGTCTAATTAAGCCTAAAAAGTCCAAAGAGGAAGAAGAAGAAGAAGAAGAAATTTATCCATTGTGGGAAGACGACTCTAATACAACGGAAAAGAATAACCATCTATCTTACATTCCTGCACCAAAGCCCAAATTGCCTGGTAGTAATTTTCATCCACATTTTGAGGATTGTAAAAAATCAGATAGAGCAATTTCTTTTTGCTTGTGTGAAGGATCTTGAGACTTGACGGAAAACTTACAATATAATTTTTTCTTTTAGGCCATGAGGAGTCCTTCAATCCATCTTTAGAATACATTCCAACACAAGAAGAGATCAACTCTTACCAGTTAATGTATGAAGAAGACCGTCCTAAATTTATACCTAAAAGGTAATGTGGAATGTGAATTGAAATTTGGACTAATGTTATTTTGTTACCCGTTCTGATTGTTTAGCATCTAACACGCACGCTGTTATCATATTGGTTAGGTTTGCAAATATGAGAAGTATCCCTGCATATGAGAATGCTGTGAAGGAATGCTTTGAGAGATGTTTGGATCTATATTTGTGCCCCAGAGTTAGAAAAAAACGTGTAAGTTAAACGTCCTGTTTGAGGGAAAGATTCCCTAGTGATTATTCAGTCAGATTTGGATAGTTTGGCAAGATCTTTCAAAATGCACAATCTACTTCTAGTCATAAGAACACGGATCAAATTTATCCAAAAAATATCCTTTTTATGTTTCAGCTTAATATTGATCCTGAATCTCTGAAGCCCAAGCTACCGAGCCGAACTGAACTTAAGCCTTACCCTGTAGCATGTTATCTTGAGTATAGAGGTCACGACGATGCAGTTACATCTGTTTCTGTAGAAGCCTCAGGGCAGTGGATTGCATCAGGTATCAATGTCATGCTTAATTCTCTGTTACTTTCAGTTAGGTAATTGAAATTGAATCTAGATCCCATCTTCTGCTGTGGCTCTTACAGGTTCTTTGGATGGAACTATTCGTATTTGGGAGGTTGAAACTGGTAGATGTGTCAAGATCTGCGAGATTGGTGAAGCCGTCAAATATGTATCTTGGAATCCTAATCCTGAGCATTCTATAGTGGCTGTCTCAGCGTAAGGCTGCATTTATTTTTAGATTCATTTTTTCTTTGCATTTGTTTCACTGGGGATCTTGTTACTTGAATGTGTAAAATGACTATCGCAATCTTTTTAGGGGACAAGACGTACTTCTTTTGAACACTGGTTGTGGGGATGAAGAAGTTCAGAAAAGAACCAAAGAACTTCTCTCTGTTGAGATGCCTATGCCTGATGACTCTGGTCAGTGTGAGATTGTTTCTGCTTTCAGTATCATTTATCAAATGAATGGCATCTAACCTTTGCAAAACATATTGCTTACTTAGGCAAAACAGCATCTAGTGTAAGCTGGCTTCAGGTTGATAAACTCGAGGGGGTCAGATTAAGGCATTCCAAGGTACATTGGCCTTTTTGATCATCAATTTATTTGTGGTGGTTTAAGAATGTGAGTGTCTTAAGTGGAAGTCAAGATTAGAAGGATGGTCTTCTATGAAGATTCTTAACTGCTTTCTTTGTTGGTCCTGTAGACTGTGGCTTCGGTAGAATGGCATCGTAAAGGAGACTACCTTTCGACAGTAATGCCAGCGGATATCCTTTTTGCATGATGCTCTCTCTTTATATTTGTCATTTGCAATTAAGTTAATAATTTGTTTTTATGAAATAAAAAGATGAAGATATACCAAATTAGTCATCATCTACTTGTATTTTCTTGACTTGGCTTTACGTGAATCAAAAGCCTTTTTTATACACAAGCTCTCTAAGAAGTTTACTCAGACACTTTCATTCAAGTTGCATGGGATTGCAGTTACTTCAGTTTTCCATCCTACACGGTCTTTCTTCTTCATTTCAACAAAGAAGACTATTCGTGTTTATGATCTGGTGAAGGATGGAAAACTTGTCAAAAAGCTTGAGACTGGGCTTCGTGAAGTCTCCTCTATGGCAGTCCATCCTTCTGGTAGATTTTTAATTTTTCGTTCATTAAATTTCACTATTTCTATGCACTGTATACAACTCAATTGTTTTGTCTCTTCTTCATAACAGTTGTACCTGAATTGTACTCTGAGATACTTTTAATGCAGGTGATCATGTAATCGTGGGAAGCAGAGAAGGAAAATTATGTTGGTTCGACATGGACCTTTCATCTAAACCTTACAAAACTCTCAAGTAAGTCTCACTTAAGTGCTGGTTTTACTTCACTTCAAGTGTTATAGACTGATATAATCCGCAGAGTGCATAAGTCTTCGGAAGACGTTATTTATTGGATAGGTTTAATAAGCTATATGACCAGTCATATACCATTAGACACACACCAAACCAACTTTATACAGCATAGTCTATTTGCCTTGTTACTGGGGATGCGTATATATTTTTTCTGACATTTTGAAACCTATCAGGTTGCATCAGAAGGACATCAACAATGTATCTTTCCATCGTTCGTACCCGCTGTTTGCAACATGCTCTGATGACTGCACTGCATATGTTTTTCATGGAATGGTTTATTCAGATCTTAACCAGAACCCTCTTATTGTTCCATTGGAAATACTCAGAGGTCATACAAGCTCAAATGGGAGAGGTGCGACCTATAGCTTTCTTTAGTTTATATTCTGTTGGGTGGTTTAACGGAGATAATAGAATGCTGCTAGTGCACGTGTAGAAAGATTATTGAAGCCGGGCATCAGATTACCTTCGAAAACATTTTTCCATGGGCTTGAATGTTTTCTAATGTATTATGTGTTCAAGGTCCCTTCTCAAGAATGCAGAGACGATAAAATGCTAAGGGGTTACGAAAAAAAAAACATGCATAGTTGCAGGCCAAATACATAGTCAACTCAGTATTGTAGCGTCATCCAAACTTAAATATATAAGCTAAATCTTTGTGTTTCGCGACTGGATGCAGGTGTATTGGACTGTAAGTTCCATCCAAGGCAGCCATGGTTATTCACTAGCGGCGCAGACTCGGTGATTAGACTTTATTGCAATTGAGAGGAAAAGAAAGGAAACCGCCGTTAGTCGGTGCACGTTTATGGATCCGACTGCTCGGGTCTGAATCTTCTGCGGTCTACGAATACATTGCTTGATTGTTGTATGTACCATGTGTTGACCGAAATGGTTCAATCAGAATTTTGGACTGAATACAACTAATTTTTCTCAAAAAATATTTAATTTAAATTCCGTTTCGTATTTTATTCGTCTACTAATTCTTCTGTGTTCTTTACAGTTAGTTCATATTCCTTCCGGATCTTTTGAGCCGAATATGTTGGATTGGATGTTATTGTTTCAGAGCTTGTGATTTCTTGTACTAGCAGTAGAGGTCCAGACATTCCGTTATGTTTATCAAAGATTGGTTCTTTGCCGTACAAGGATTTTATTTTATTTTATAATTGTTTTTTTTGAACTAAAGTTTGCGTGATTTTCATCGTATTTTCGATCTTAATAAAATTTAACAATTTTTGATTGCGTGATGAGAGAGACAAAACACATGGTCATGTGAATGGTGATTAAGAATAGCTATGAACTAGGTTAGCTGGTTTTTAGCTGGTTTTTCACATTTCTCTGAGTCCCTTTTTCTTTTTAACTTTCTAAATTGTCTTCAGAGGCTTGCGGCTCGGAAAGGTGCTAGAGCTAGGACTTGGTGGCTGCTGGGTCTGATAATTGCAGGCCCAAGATTGTAAATCTGTTGCTAATCAATCCTTTACTGGGAGAGCAACTAATTTACATGAAATTTGTTCACCGTCACTTAATGTTTCAATTTAGCATTACAATATGATGTAGTGAAAAACTTACACATGAAAATATTTTATTGGACCAAAACACTACCTGACGGTGAACTTGTTCCACGTATGTTATTCTTACTTTGGTCGACTCCAATTTCCTGATGATTTTGTGGAATTCCCATCAAACTCATATAGGTACCAATAAATACTATGCTGCTCACAATATTTACAAACATGAAAAATAGTTTAGAGCATCTCCAATGCTAATCCTCAAAGTTGTCCTCACTACTGTATAGACTCTATAAATGAAGAATAAAGCTCTCCAATGCATCATAAATTGAGTCATCAAAGTATAGGGATTCATTGGATACGTAAGGGAAGTTCCCACATGTAGGGATAGCATAGCGACCAAAATGGTGGAGCCTAGTGGGCATTTTAAGTGGAAAACTTGGCCCACCTACGTGCAACATTGCTCTTGTGTTACTGTGCAATTGCATGCATGAGTCCCACTGATCCTTCTTTTGTTTATTGATAGGAAATCAACGGTTTTGATAGCTTTTTGTTTTTTTTTGTTTTGTATTTTTACTGTTTAGATCAACGGCTGCAAAACCAACAATGATTTCTCTAATCTTTTAGTCCCTAAATTTAAAGGTTCTATAAGGACACTCCCATTTGAGCTAAATTTTTTTGA
>JAOTRO020175795.1:0-11806 GCA_028566515.2 Pyracantha coccinea | reverse complement strand
ATAATGTGTGTTTATTTAAGTGTTCAATAAGTCTCTTACAATTTATTGGAAACAATAAAATGCAAAAGGAAAGTTATTTATTTTCTATCTAAGTGAGTTGCAACATAGGCAGGTATCTAGAGGGGTCTGGGTGGGCTAGGCGAGTGCCTAGGTGGTCTAGGCGGGCGCCTCAGCAAGTCTAGGCACCATTTCTTAATTTTCAAAGGCCTAGGCATTAATCAGGTGGTGGCTAGCCGCCTAGCGCCTAGGCGGCACTAGAGGGGGATTTTTAGAACAATGTGTTTAACACAGGCCATTGGGCAAATTCTTAATGAAGAGACAATTCAGACAACTTCATCTGACTTTTTCAATTTTTAAACAGTAAAACACTTGGTGTAACTTTGACCTAACTCTTTACGCTAACTCAGAACTTCAACATGCATACTTTAGGCAAAGTAAATTAAACTAAGTGGTGCAACCAACATGGTTGGAAAAGATAGCAACATTGATGAATGTTCATATATCTCATTAAGCCCAAACCATGGGTCACACGTCCAAACAATGAATTCCTTCATACATAGCAAAACATTCACGAGCAACACACATACATAAGCAACCCGCATGTCACCAACATTACTCATATCATAAGCATCACTTATGTCATTATACATAAACGTTATATCTTTCAATACATAAGCCAACTGAGCTCCAAAAGAGTGTCAACATATATTTTTGCCCTTCAGCATGTGCTACATTGCGGCTCGACAACTCGCCATCATTCTCAACCACGAGGTGATGAAGGAACTCACCATCGTATCACTATGTAGGTGATGAAGTAACTACCAGTATTCTAATAAACAATTTTGTCCCTCGGCAACTCGCCACCCTTCCCACCAACTAGTTGATGAAGAAACTCACCTTCGTATCCCTAACCAAGTGATGAAAAGCATAAGCAGTACTTTAATAAACAATTTTGTCCTTCGGCAACTTGCCACCCTTCCCACCAACCAGGTGCTGAAGGAACTTACCTTTTTCCCACCAACTGGATGAGGAATGGTACAACTCATACTTGTAGACTTTGAGCATTCAGAAATAATCGAAAACCCCCAAGCCTTACAACTCAAAAATGGCATAAGCAAGCTCAACTCAACCCAACTAGATGAGCACTTAAGACCAACAAGGGTTATAGTCTACAAGGTAGTCCTATTACAAGCCAATAATGGCTTCAGTGCATGTGTAATACTTCAACCTGTTATTGCCTACAAGTCTCTTCAACAAATCTCTAAAGCTTTACTAACCTAGAATGCTACACATTGTATACAAAGGCCAAAAATTTTTACAAGATTATTTCCATCAACATGTTTAATCACAATAATGGTGGCCACTTGCCAAAGATCTTCGACCATCTTGCATCTGCTCAAGATACTCAACAAATCTTTCAAGCAGCAGTTTTTCAGTAAGCTTCAGACACCATCAAGCTTAGGGCGAGTTCTAACCATTACTAGGGTCTTGTAGGAGGCCAAATGAAGAAAACATAACTTATATGGTCTCGCGAGAGCTGCAGATCTTTCCCTATTAAACAATGCAACATTTCGACCCCGATTTGGTTCCCAAGGGAGCAGTTGGAAGGTAAATCACTTTATATAGTTTCTCGAGAGCTTCAAGCAACGCATAAGCTCCACCTCTTTAGTGACTTAGTTTGCAAACCGCAATATGAAGCATTATTAGACATATCCTCCAACTATACTAGAAAGTCAAACTTCATGGCTTTGAAAAATTATTTGGGCTTCCAAGGGTATGGTTCAAAGGAAACTTATTTATAGGCTCTTTGAAAGCCTCAGGCATTGTCTACCCCAACATTTACAAGAATTCTGAAGGCAAAAGCTTAAGGCATAACAAAGACTCATTCCTCAATGTATATATAAGTACCCACATACATTGCTGGAGGAAAACATGTGCAAAGGATGCCAACAAGAGCTTCGATGAGTGTGCGACCCTTCTATAGGCAACAAGGGCTTCAAACCATGTATACCATTTCAACTTAAATGGTGACTAAAAATTCTTTCAAAGAGAACTACACCAAATGGGAATAAGGGAAAGATTCCCTTTGCTCCACACCATCAACAGAAGAAAGAAAAAAAAAGAGAATGAAAGTTTGGGGGGCCACAAGAAGCTTTACTTTCTTATCAAAAAGATAATAAACATTAAAATAAAATATGGGGACCAGCTCAAGTGGACTAAGGGAATCTCTTATAACACCACCTATTTAAAATCCAAGACAATATGCATAAACAAGGTCTAAATATCAAGAACGTTTTTGTCAACTTTTCTGGTGGAGCCAGTAGCTCCGACAACGACACAACTGCTCTAACGAGTGTAGAAGAGTTCGAGCACGGGAAGAAATTATTGGGGCAAGCCACCCCTTAACAAAAGTATAAGTTTAACTCCAAAACTCAATCTCAAGTTCCATCAAAGTTTCGAACTCAGATATGAACCATGACAGTTCTACAACGTATAGTAGCGATCGTGCTACAACACCAAGAATTACAAAATGGAAGAGTCTCGTTCCTTTATGATTCTTCTTCTTCTTCTTCTTCTTCTTCTTCTTCTTATTATTATTATTTTCAATTGCCATCGCTTATATATTTTTGGTATGAGCCATGACTAGTTTGATTATCGGTGTATTCTTCTTCACAACTCATCTCGTGATTCTAAGGTATGATAACCCCAGAACTTATGGAGACGTGTATCCAAGAAAACTCACAAAACATGGACCTAGTTTAAAAAGAGCTTCCAAGCGAGGAAGCGAAGGCAGGTTTGGCTCCTTGGGGACCAACACCTCATCATGAATTCAACTAGTAAACCTCTCGTCTGAAGTCACATGCAACTCAATTCAAGTCTATTAACACTCTGACTAGGGCAAGTGCTCGCAGAGCTCTAGGGGCAATGTAATTGTGCCTAAAACTCATTATGTGCACTTGAATGATTCTTAACTGAAAATCGACTTCCCGAATGAATTTCGACACAAGACTAGTTACAGATGGAAGCTAAGACACTGAAGATTGTTGCGTCAAGTTTTCAAAATTTTATGTACAACCAATATTTCCAATTGTGTACGAAGATAGCCGAAGCTACGTTCCCGTCAAAAATACACAACCGTGAGAAAATGAAGATTTCAAGACCAACTTTTCCCATCGACATGCCATATATGTTCTGAAAGATAAGAAATGGATCTATAGTATTCTCTTTTTTCTTTTTTTTTTAAATTTTTCAGAAGACAGTGCACAAATCAGCTGAGTATCAACCAGCACGAGTAGCTCATCGCAGCAACACCTCCAACTTGACAAATTAAACTATATGAGATGGAAGCAAAATGGGTTTCATGCCATACATCATTGCGAAGATATGGATGTTATCTTTTTATAGAGTTTTGAGGAACTCAATTACGAGCTACATGGAAGACAATATTGTCGTTTTACCACTATAGTGCAAGCTGGAATTCTCTACAGAATTCCTCAAGTTCTTCCTCCGAACTTATACCAAACGACGTACAACATGCTGTAACAACTTATGAGTTCATAATACACATAGCCATGATCAAGTCAATAGTTAACCTAAGGGTTCCAACCATTTGAAGACTACTCCGATGAACTAAAAACAAATGTCACCTGCAAAGCGCTGCATGACAACTCCACACTTGTCTTTATCCACTACTAGCTTGTAATGGAAAAGGACAAGGGGCATACCATATGGAGTAAGAAGAAAATTTTCATGAATCCGAATAAGGAAAACAACCTGAAGGCTCATCCGACTAGTGAACAACCTTTGTCCAAATCATGGTAGTGCTTTAAGAGATAAGTACTTTTGCTTATTTATTTAATAACATACATGAGTGAATGTGTATCCTGGATGGAAAATCCAAAGCTAGGAATGATTTTTTTTTTCAAATCCTTGCACGCCTTTGCTTGTTCTTTCTTACACCATTCGTTGCAATACATGGAATACCTTTAATTCCATAATAACACACAGCTTTGAAACTTCATGTAATCATAAGTCAAAAAGTTCAAAGTGATAGTGTTAGAGAAGTCTCTTTTAGCCCATTCCCTAGTTTTAGGTTAACGGCTTGGGAGGCTAGAGCCATATTAAGCTCGGTTACAATTAGTGAGCAATGGGCATATGGACATGGCCCCTAACCCGGAAGTCCAGTGCACCATCCGGCTTCGGAAAAGTTTATACAACCTAAGGATTGTGGGTTATAACATTCAAACTTGACTCAACGTCATTCGAGGGAATGATCGAAAGGGCAATTTGGGAATCATCTGAGGGGTGACAATGATTCCCGACCCTAAGTACGCTTACTTATATCATGAACCAGCGTATGAAGTGAAGTACGTTCTGCAACAACATGTGTTAAGCATATGTGGATGAGGCATCCAGACTAGAAAATCCTCAAGAGGAATTTTATTCTAACAGAGTTTCGATACGCAGAAGTGCCTTAGCCAAGTCATCTAAGTATAATTTGACTGGAAATGATCAGGTCCAATACATAATGTATGACAAAAGAATTCTAAAGGTGTTTTCGACCCACGTACAAGCGACTAAATCCCTAACGAACTTTCGTTTAGGCTTCACTACGGACGAACAAGCAATTCAAACTAAGAATGAAGCCTCTTCTTGGTGACACGTTGCAACTACTTAAATCTTTTAACCTAGAATATGACAAGATTAAAGAACAAACATAATCAACAAACAAGTCAACTCAAACATGTCAGACTGACATTAAACGTTAGAGCCCATTCTAGGTATGATTGAGCACTTTCTCATCCTTATATGACCAATACATTAATGCAAATATGGGGCAAAAAGTTCTCATGGGATTAGTACCCAGTGTCGGAGTAAGGTGGTAATCTGATTATTACAATGCAAATATTTACAAACGCTAAGTTTAGGAGGTGATATTTTTCCATTCAACGTTATAATGTAGGGGCTTTCAAGTTCTGTCCATGGCCTACAAGCTTACCAGTGTTTCGCCTCAATACTCGATTACTTCGAAGTTAGTTTACTTTGGAAAGATTGTTGGATTAAACTATATCATGCAATAAGGAAGCAAATGATGAAAAGTTCCAAGTGTTTTACTCTAACAGGCTTAATGACTTAGCAAAATAAACTTAGCAAAATATTTCCTAAGGCATCTAAGTCTTTCTAGGAATGTATAGGCGCACCTTGCATCTAGTTTTTCAGCTATGTATTTTGAACTTCGGCTAGGGATTTAAAATATGATTCAGAACTCCAAAAGATCAAGTCTTTGATAGACAAGCAAGCAGGAATAGCCAGACTTGGCTAGCTCGAATTAAGCAAGCAATTGTACTCTCAATTTCCTCCTATATAATCTCTCCATTTAATGGGGATTACTTTATCTACAAGGACTCTCAATATTTCTACGAATACTCTAGCCTGAGTATTTATCAAGGGACAACTTTCCAAGTCTTATATGATCCATGACTTTAAGGAGATTCTCTTAATCTTCTCCACAAGACCACTACACACATATGCTCTATACGCCTAACATAGGCTTATCTCTTACACATTGCTATCTATGCGTAGACATGTCCATAGAGAACTGATATTTTTAATTCTTCGCCATAGGTTATTCATCAAGAAGGTTCACGATGTATTGCACATCACACCATTAATCTTTCTTAGAACTACACTCGTGGCTTGATTCTCCTTCCCAGAGATATGCATGCAGTCCTATTCGAATTCAACCACACTCCCAAATCAACCTTATTCCCTCCTCGTTGAAGATCATGGAAAATTCCGAATGAATTTCGTCTCTATCTACGAATGTACGCAAATTTGTTTCGAGCACTAAATAATAATTGCCATAAGTCTATTCTTAGATTCAAATCCAACCAAATAAGTGGAAATGGTGTAATGCATTTTGATGTATGTGAGCATAGACTAGGTAGGGTACCATATATAGGATGGGCCAAATGATATATGTATGTGTGGCGTTACTGTTGAATGTTAATATAGGCCAGGGCAGAGAGCATAGACTAGCTAGGGTACCTAGCTAGCTGTTAAAGGAAGATAATACACATATATTATATATGCTCACGCACGCATAAATCTCTGCAATCAGCTTTTGCATTTACTACAACACCGAGTGACCCACACCCACCCCCACACCATGCTGCTCTTTCCCTCTCACTGCTCTTCCTCGAACCTGCCTCCTCCTCTCTCATAACTCAACGCTCATCACGGCAATCTCTCTTGGTTTTCACAATTTTAAAATGTTTAATTTAGTCATGCGGTTTAGGATTTTGGGAATGTACTCCACCACCACTTACTCTTAATTTCCTTGATCCATTCGCTATATTTACTTTGTTTTTCGGTTTCAGTGTTCCTCCTCCTCCAAATCCCAGCCCATTCTCCACTCTATATATACATTGCAACCACCACCTTCATTAGCATAAAGAGCTGAGAGCTCGAGAGCTCGAGAGCAGTATTTTGTTTTAGTTAAGTACCTGAATTATATAGCTATTCTGGTTTGGAAAATATAGATTGTATAATATTGGGAATGGAAGAAATTATGAGTGAGCTGATGAGTGGGAGTGGGGAAGGCGTAAACGAACAAGGTATGCAGCCAGGGTTCCGGTTCCATCCGACGGACGAGGAGCTCATAACCTTTTATCTGGCTTCCAAGGTCTACAATGGCTCCTTCTGCGGCGTCCGCATTGCTGAGGTCGACCTTAACCGATGCGAGCCATGGGAGCTCCCAGGTATACTTTTATTACTTTATGCTGCCATTCGAGTTTCAGTGTCTAGGCCAACTTAGCTAACAACATCATATCTGCACTATCTTCATGGAATCTTAACGACGACAATTCAACAAGTTCCTCAGTAGTAGAATTTATGTCGGGTTCATTATTTTCCATTAGTTGGTAAATCAATGTTATATCTTATAACTGTAGATGGTACGTGTGGTGCTTGATCAATTAAGAAATCGACAAAAGTATTAAATGTCTCTGGAGTTTGAAGCAAGACACAAACAATCATTTTATCTCATATATATATATATATATATATATATATATATATCCAGTGGCAGTGCTATGGAGTCATTGGTTGCTCATGATTTCAACAGTTTCATTAACTTTAAAGTATATTTATCTGTATATTTTTGTATAACCCCCTAAACCGAAAGAATGAGTCAAAAGCATTGAATTATAAACTGCAGCTTCTTTTGTGCACCACACGAGTTGTTTGTGGATTTTCTTCTTTCTTTCCTTTGTCTTTCTTCTTCTATTTTTCGTGTTCGATAAAAAACTTCACTCGGTAAGCCTCGCAAAACTCACATATGCAATATAGCTCGGCACGGTACTCAGTAGAAATTCAACGAAGGAAGTTTTTGTTTGCTACAATTATATGACCTCATTGTAGCTCGCAACTGTATTTATCTCTGGCGAAGAGTTAATGCATTCCTTGTTCAGTTGAATATATCTTTGGCAGTTGAGTATGCATGCGTGTATGGCTGTGGCCAGAAAATCTATCTCCTCCTGCACGCAATTGCATACCCAGCAGTGCAGGGCGGCCACCAATCGTTATTTAATGCGGATCCCACAAGTTACAATGACCTTTTGGCTTTGGCTTGGCTTAATTACCTAGGCTAGGCCACGTTAGGCCATCTGTTTCATGCAATCATGGAAAGTAACGCATGTTATGAAATCAACTGTTATAGTGATGCTCTAAAAACGAACATTGTTCATGTGCAAGTATTTATGTGTATAACAAACATTATTAGACGAAGCGTCCGGAGACGAGATGAGAATTTATTTCTTGCAAGTATTTTTGTTTTTGATGATGATGGTGGTGCAGACGTGGCGAAGATGGGAGATAGGGAGTGGTACTTCTTCAGCTTGAGGGACAGAAAGTACCCAACAGGGATGAGAACCAACAGAGCGACCGGAGCCGGCTACTGGAAGGCCACCGGCAAAGACAGACAAGTCTTCAGTGCGTCCACCGGAGCCCTACTCGGCATGAAGAAGACCCTTGTCTTCTACAAGGGCAGGGCTCCGAGGGGCCACAAGACCAAGTGGGTCATGCACGAGTACCGTCTCGACGGTCACTTCTCCTCCTACCGCCACGCCTGCAAGGTATGGACCCCCACAACAACTCCCTCCACACGTGCACATGCACCACCTATCACCTAATGTCTCGAGTCACTGTGTTTGTGCGTGGGAATCCAATTTAATTACCCGTCTAGTCTGCATTCGAAATTTAGCTTTGCTTTTTATTGATTTACCTGCTGCAACTGCAAATTTCACCCTCGCATTTGTCGCTTTTAGGGGTTGACTTATTGTTCCGTCAGTATTTTCACTTTTTCTTTTTATTTATAGATTTACCTTTTCAGCACCAGTCTCTTTTCCATTTTTTTTCCTTTTTTCTTCTTCTTTCGGTCGAATGCAATTTGATTGGTTTAACAAGTACACCCGGTATTAGTCAGATCCTCTCCGGATCCTCTCATCTTAGCAATCTTCAAATCGAGTCTGTTTATCGTATATGGTGCGATCATTTTTCGTCTGTACTATTTATATTTAATTAAAATAAAAATATTTAAAATAATTTCTGATAAAGAGAATCCGGATAGAATCCTCATTCTACATCTTGGTGCTACATCTTGGTGCCAAAAAGTTGAACAACTTTCTTTTTAATATCCAAAAAATAAAAAAAAAGTTGTACAACTTTGTCATATTTCTTACACAATAAATTATTTACTTATCTTAAGAATTGTTCCATTTTATTTTTAATTTTTAGTCTTATTTTGTTGAAAACTGTAAACTTTTTTCATAACTATTTTATTGAGCTTTAAAAATTTAGCATTTAATCTTTACCTTTCAGAGAACGAAAACTAAAAAGTATAGTTAAAATTAAAAACAAAAGATTATTAAACGACTTTAGCTCATCATTTAAATTAGTTATTTATGAAGTTATCTGATATTGTAGTTCTTAAATAATATAAGCTTGTGTTTTGCAGGAGGAATGGGTGATATGCCGAATAAATCACAAATCTGGGGAAAAGAAAAGGCCACTACTAGTCGATCATGAAGCTGCTGCTTCAATAAATTCAAATTGCAATTACCTGCCTCCTTTGCTGGATCCATCTCCAGCATTAGTATTGCAAGAACCATGCCATGAATTTCAGAATCCAATGCAATTGCAAGTTCTTCCTCCTCCGATTCACCAAGATAATCATGATCCCTTCTCCTTCTTCCCAGCTATAAATGCCTTGCAACCCCACCAATTACCCTCGTTTTCCAACTCCCTCCTTTCCAAGTCCCTTCTCGAGCAAGATTGCAACAGCTGCAGTTCTACTAGTACTATTCCCAAACAGTGCAAGACTGAGCTGGCCAACTACTTCTGCCGTTTCCAAACACCGGACAACAGTAATAACAATAATAATAGAACCTGCAACAAATTGCATAGCTTGAACTGGGGGGTGGAGCTGGGAAAGAATCATGCTCATCAGTATCAGCCAATCGCCCCCTGTCATAATCGTCATCAATACAATGATCCGCTGCCGTTTGATTATTTGGACTACAGTACTAGTGTGCTGGGGTTCTCTGCAGCAGAGGCTACTACTACTACTATTACTGCGAGTGCGACTGTTCATGCTCATGATATGTCTCCCTCAGTTGCTTTCGACAGGGTCGGCTTTCAGACCATGTTAGATCTTCCTCCCATCAAACTCCCTGGAGAATCTTGCCGACCCTATGCATAATCATTAATGCTAGATCATGGATGGCAGCCAATATTATCGAGATATATATTATTTGTATGCAGGTATTGTAATAAAATGTGGTAGCTTGGTTAAATCTATACTACTGTTGCTTGTAGAATATTTGCTGCTCCTTAATCAAGATGCATGGGAGTAATTACTTATAATTAACTTTCAAGATCAACTGGGGTTTCTCTCTGTTCTATGTGACGCCATTGGAAGATTTATTCATCAAATTTTGACGTCACCTCAATTTAAGATTGGAATTGGGTTCCTTTTTTGTTTGAAATTTGCATGCATGCTCTCTCGGTCAATAAGGGCACGTTTGTTTGGCTCCGTTAGGTTTCACTGGATTGGACTACTTAGCTAGGATTAGTAGTCTGTGTTTGGTACAAGTAAGGACTGAGTGTCATGGGACTACATTGGACTCATGTCGACTAAATCTTTTGCTAGGTAGGCCTAGCGAGAGCACCTGATAAGGAAAGGATTTGTAATTCCGTCTCCCTGCTTCGCCCCATGCCTAAGTCTCCAAACAACTACTTGCCCTCTTCTACTCAAAGCGTTTTGTTGATGACTTCGTGGGCATCCTCAACTTCGCTCTCGACATCCCCAAGGGAGGATGAGAAGGATGGACCCTTACTCGGGATGTGATCCCGATCTTATCGTTCGTCTGATTGATCTGTTCCAAAAGGTAGTCGTGCTTCTCCTGGAGCAGGGTGTTTTGGACATGGATGAGGTTCCTTACCTCATTCATTTCTCCCACACTAGTAAGTATGTCGTTCATTTTCTCTTCCAGGATGAGGAGCAAGGCTTTCTCTTCTTGTCTTCTCCTTTGGAGGGTCGTCTCGGGTCTGCCCGAAATGACCCTATCTCTCATTCTTTAGCTGGTCATCTCTCTTGGTTGAGCACGGTCAAGGAAAACTTCTCAAGTCAACTGGGTAGAAAGCACAACCAAATCGTACTCATTTCCCACAAATGACACTAAATTGTTAACTCTGAAAATCTACAGGTTAACAAACTGTTAATGCTTAAAACTTGCTAGGTTAATAAATTAAAATAACAAACACTTGGATGGCTTTCAGATATGAAGTAAAACGAATGGAACTCAAAGATGTAAGTGGTTCATCCCTTAAAACTAGGCTACACCCACTGTGGTGCTAGGATTTATATTGATATCAAGATTGAAAATAAAGCTCGGCTCATACAAGTTTACTCTCCTCTCTCAGTCCTCTAACCCCCATTTGGAGGCATCCGCTCCTTTATATAGGACCTCAATGAACTCTATCAGCTTCAAGTCAGCTCACTTGGCATTTAATGTGCCACCTATGTACCCTAGGGTATTGACATCGTTTCTCTCACTTGGTCCTAAAATTTGGTGGGGAAGTGACATGCGCTCAACTTAGATAACGTGTCTTGTCTGAATAGTACGATCTGAACACCTGCTCGGCCTCGGTTATCCAATCTCGCATGCCCGAGCATCATTTCGACTGCCTTTATATCTTATCCTAGGAATCTATGTCACTAAAAGGTGGTCGTCGAGTGACATGATTGGCATCTGGATAGATGTGTCACTGGGAATTTGTGTCTTAAAGTTGTCAGTATGCCCACGTGCTTGCGGCGGTTATAATCCTTCTTGCGCTCCTTGGTCAGCTAGGTTTAAGGACGATCGACCGTTGTGCTCGGGCTTGTCCTCTTTAAGCCCCTTGGGCCTTGGGCTTTGAGTTCTCTTATTGGGCTTCCTAATGTTCCTTTCTTGGCCAACTCCACTGTTTGGGCCTAAAAATGCCCATCATTAATAATGATTTTAATGGGGCAACAAAGAGCCCCGTGTTAACAAACAATGCATAAAGAAAGAAGTTAAACTTTAAGAACCCCAAACAGTATTAACGAGACTGGTCCAAGCAAACTCTTGCATTCCGAGAGAAAATGACATACCCCGACCCGGATTGTCCACTAAGGCTCCAAATCGAGCTGTGTTGGCCGACACCTGAAAGGTGACGAAGCCATAAAGTGTAGTGATGTGGAAAATGTGAATAAATTTAAAACCTA
>JAOTRO020175769.1:0-11806 GCA_028566515.2 Pyracantha coccinea | reverse complement strand
TCCCAACGAACCTTCCTCCCGCGGGAGAGAGTGCAGTCGACGCGCCCCCGCATCGGCCGCTTGGGCTCTGCTCCTCTCCTGCCGTTGAATTTCCGATCAGGTACGTCGCCGACCACCGAACGGCGTGTTCATTCGCGCTCCCTTCTTTCGTTCGGCTCAAATAATTGTAGCTGAAGATTATAACGTCTCTTTAGATTTTATTTTCTTAAAGTTGTTTATTTCTCTGTTCGTCATCGTTCTGTTGTAATTGCATTCTTTTTCGGTCTGTTTGGTTGCTGAGAAAATGGAGGAAAGTAAGATGTTTTTTTTGTTAAATTATTAGGGGCTTAATTGTATGAATTTGCATGACTAATTTGGTGATTAGGTATGTGAATTTTGGTTTAGCTTAATTATTTACTTTGCTAATGGGATTATTGATATGATTCTATTCCACAATTGCACATTGAGCATTTGGTATGTTTGCAAATGTAGCACTTTCATTTTATGCAAGAAATATAATGCATGGCTTCGTATACTCGATTGCTTTCGCCAGGGTTTGTTACAGGTGCATCGGATAGATATATGATTTCACGGTTTGTAGCTTACTAGTATAATGCAGACAACGATTCACCGCACTATATAATCACTTAGGTATTGCTGAATGGTGACCTTACGGATTAAGAAGTTATTTGGTGGTTCACTCCCCATTGAAAGGTCTAAACTTGAAGGTTGTTTTCT
This sequence comes from Pyracantha coccinea, assembly GCA_028566515.2. Classification (NCBI taxonomy): domain Eukaryota; kingdom Viridiplantae; phylum Streptophyta; class Magnoliopsida; order Rosales; family Rosaceae; genus Pyracantha; species Pyracantha coccinea. The sequence goes on along the minus strand of JAOTRO020175769.1, from coordinate 11,089 downwards.
TGCAGAGGGTGACTGGTGGCCTCGCTTATGCAGTTTGTTGTCGATTGTGAACTCATCTTTTCTATCTTTGCTTTATCTGTTTCATTTTGGAAAAAGGTTTGCTTTTGTACTAGTTCTACATTATCCTTTGGAGGTGGTTCAATGTCATCCGTGTATTTATGTGCTCTCTATTTCTGCTGTATAGGTCAATATGACAAATTACTCAAACAGAAAAAGTTCATCGGAACAAGAATATGAGAAGGCAATTGTACCTAAAGAAGAGACCTTGGATTCTGAGTTGCCTTCAGATCCTGCATTTTCAGGCGATTTCGGGGTACGGCCACCATTTTATGATACTTTTGCGAGTTCATATGAAGAAATTTCACCATATATGATATTGTCTAACTAAGTCAATTGTGTAGAATTTTGAAACCGGCTGAGAAATGATGTATGAAATAAGTTATATAATCTTTGCTATTTGCTTACTTTTTTTTCTTCCTTTGCAATTCCAGAACAATGTCGCAAGTTCATCGGGTAGCAATTTGAGATCAGATTTGATTGGAATGGGATTTTCACCATCACTTGTGGACAAAGTGATTGAAGAAAAGGGTAGGTCATGCCAAACTGTGAACTCTATTATATTTGATCTTACTAAATATGGATGAGGGTTGGTGGGGTTAACAGTGCATTGTAGATTTAGAATATTAGAAGTAAATAACACTGAACGTGGGCTGAATACATGCTCACACGCACATTGGTACACCCACAAAGTCTTGATGGATCCCATTTAATGCAGTCATTGTGTTATTATCCTTATCCGGATCTTGCAATCTGATAAATGTTTTTTTTTCCTCCAAAATTTTGATGATCGAGTATTTTTCTTCAAATCTAGGTGAAGGCGACACAGAGTTGTTATTGGAGACACTTTTATCATATCCAGTAAGTGACGTGTTTTTTGATGACGTTCCTATTGTATATGTTTTCTAGTTGAATGGTTTTCCCAAAGTCATTTGTTAGTTCAATTCGAAATACTGAAGAGAACATCGTAGCATTGGTGCAACATCTCTCAGTCTCTTGATAATTGGCATGTGGGAGGGCCGGTGAATTTATAACTGAATTTTCAATTATTAAGTGCATGTCATGTATTTACCAAGGAATTTTGAATGCTTATAGTCAACCTATTTTGGAATGAATAGGATTCTCGAAAGTCAGATTCTGGATCATCTGATTCTCTGGATAGCTTATTTGATGACAAGGATGTAAGCAGTCATCCAGAGATTCCTAATATTGCTGAACCAAAAGAGGTAACCTGAGAAAACTGCTGTGATCTTTTTTTCTGAATCTTTCGTTTATGTACCCAGTATACTCTTTGTGATTGATCTTCACAAGTCACTGGTAACTATGCTAGTGACTTCCAATGCTCCAGTAGTGTTGTGACTGAAAGTAGATTATGAAGTTTGGTGACAAGTGCTTTGTGATGCTTAAGACATAGCAAGCTTAACTTATGTGGAAATTTTCTAATAAATCAAATAAGTTGCCTCTCTTGTTGTGATGAAGATAAAAGGAGCAGATCATGTTATGATAATTTTTTTAACGTGATTTGTTTGTCTTAATTTGCACATGCTAAGGCTTCTTTAACTTTTGGCAGGAGCCTGATTTGGCAGATGGACTTAATGAGGAAAAAAGGGCATCCTTACTGATGATGAATTTTTCTCCAAACGAAGTTGAGTTTGCAATTGATAAGCTTGGTAGGTTGAAAATTCTAAATTTTAATTTAAATGCAAATGTTTGACTTGTATTGGTTTTTTATATTGAAAAGAAAAAATAGGGAACACTCACTGGTTGACAGTTTTTGCGCTCATGACTAGTCTGCAATTCCACTTACTTTCCATAAGTTTTTATGTGTTATGTGGATAAGTCCCATTGTGTTTGGTTTTAGGCTCCTCTAACGAGGCATATATGAATACACTCTTGTGTAATTGGATTAAGGATTGATATATGGAATGAAGCTTATGCCAATCTATACCTCCTGTTAAGTTTAGGGCTATTACTGTTAACAGTTTCACAGATGTTGAACCAGGGGAAGAGCTCCACAAATGTACATTATTGGAACTTGAGTACATAACATAAGAAAGCTTCTGTAAAAGTAGGAATCTCTTCAAACTCTGAATGGGTCTTGAATTTTTTGAGCATGGGTATGGTGAATATTTTTATGAGTTTAATACACAATTAAGAAAGCTTCGGCAAACGCCTAGGTGGCACAATTCATTTCATATTCATGTTTGTTAAACTTGTCTAATACTTGCATAAATTCTTTAAAAAAGAATCAGTATTGCTGGCTTTTATCTCTTTTTAGTCCTGCTATTTAAAATCTACTACAATAGTATGTTCAACATTTCAATATAGGGCGGTTAATCTCGTTGTGCTCCATATCAGGTGAAGACGCTCCAATTAATGACTTGGTGGATTTTATTTTTGCTGCTCAGACAGCGGTCAAACTTGAAAATGATGTAGATGATACAACTCATGGTGGTGAAGATAAAAATGAGGTCTATAATCCTTGATTAAATTGTTATTCCATCTCATGACATTTTGGATATTGGCAACAAAATTAATTATATTTGTGCGATACTTGTTCAATATATGCTTCAAGTCTTTTGGGAAAAGAAAAAAACTAATGCATATGCATGACACATAAAGTTCGTAGAAAGTTGAACTTTGCTCGCCAGTCCCATTGGACCTTAAATAATAAACATGGCATTAGTAAATCTATCAATTCTTTTGGCCACTTTGGATGCCAAAATGGTAATAACATTTCAGATGAAAACCACGATAATAACATATCAGATAATTTAACTCTTCCATGTAATTTATGTTTCTTTTTCCATGCCACTTTATGGAAGTGCATAACTTGACATTGTTGTTTTAAATCTGTGTATAGTCTCTTAAAATAAGTTGCATTATTTTTTCATGTCCTATTTCTAAACAAGGTCTACATTTAGAGTTCGATTTCAAATAAGAGATTACTGAAAACAAAATTTACCTTTCACCTTTGAACTAATCATCCCCAACTTAAGCAATCATACAGAAGTCGTTACGGTGAGGAAGGGATTTTAAGTACGTGTCATAATGACAATGGTCTAGGGTAGGATTTTTCTCTTCTCTCATTAAATGTTCTTTTTTGAAGCAACAAGTTTGCAAAAATGTTGCTGGAACATGTATTTACATAGTTGCCATGTTGTCCAGTAGCTATTTCACCAAGTGTCTGCGTTTTTGTGATTTTGTATTGTACTGTTCAATAATCTAACCTTCTGATTCGCAGGATGCTAATGATGAAAAATTATATGGGACCATGGAGAAGACACTCCGTCTGCTTGAAATGGGTTTCTCCGAGAATCAAGTTTCTTGGGTAATTGAAAGGTTTGGTGAGTCTTTTATATAATTTGCTCCACTAGACCTGGAAAGAAAGAACATAATTGGTTGCATTTTACTTTAAACGTAATGATATTTTTTGCAGTGGAACGATGTAACTTGTAACTGTAAAAATATTACTTATCTTGACCTTTATGCTATTATAATCATTAGTGGTGACATTACAACCAAGTTCCTTTCAACACGACAAATTTCTTTGAAATGTGAATTGTTAGATGTTCTATACTGGAATTTGAAGGGGATGAATCACTTGTGACTACAACATGATTAACTCCATCTTGTTGCTATGCAGGGTGATACAATTTTATTAGCTTATTACTTAATCATGTTTAACAGTCATTTGCTGTTTCAGGTTCAGGAGCTCCAATTTCAGAACTTGCGGACTCAATCATCAAATATCAAATTTCTGGAAACTATTATGAAGAAACTAAGGTCGGGATGCATTCTTATAATCATTTAATGACTTTTCAAGTGCTGACATGCTGTGTTTGGATAATTTATTTAGCTTCTTATAGTCCAAATCAATTTTTGATAGTGGTTTTTGCTATCAAAGTGCCACTACAAGTAGTTCATAATGTGAAACACTTATGACATTATGTATATATGAGAGAGATGCCAAATTGTGTTCACAACCTTAACCTAATCCTAATCTTTCATCTTCGAATAATGATATATTTGTTTTAAAATTAAATGGTCCTGGATGCTTATTTATGAAGTTGTATAGTCTTTATCATTCATCATTTAGGTAGGTTTACTAATGTTTGGAACAATATGTCTGGTGCAGTACTCAGCCCCTTCACGCAGTGCAACAGGTTCCAGATTTTATGCTACAGGATATGATTCAGTTAAAGTTGAAAACGAGGAATTCTATCCACATACAGTTTCTCAATCAAGGGGTGTTATTTTAACAAACAATTTAGGGAAGAGGCCTAAGCAAGAGTTTAGTGGTGATGATTCAAATGTTGTTCCGAATGCTGTTCCTCAGTTCAGGTCGTCCAGGCAGATGGCTGAAGAAAAGCGTAGAGGGAAAAGGCCAAAACAAGAGTACGTTCATAATTCAAATTCTTTCATTGACCCAACATGGATGGAAGAAAAAGTTGACCCTGAAACTGGCAAAGCTGGAATTCCGAAACTTTTCAACAACAATCCTGGCAAAAGTGTGAACCTAATGGTGGCTAAACCTCCATATTTCTTTTATGGAAATATTGTGAGTTTAGCATATGATTCCTGGGCAAAAATTTCTCAGTTCTTGTATGGCCTTGAGCCTGAATACGTGAATACTCAATTCTTCTCGGCCTTGAGTAGAAGGGAAGGTTATGTACACAATCTCCCCACCGAGAATAGGTTTCGCATCGTTCCTGAGCCACCGATGACCATTGAGGATGCAATGCCACATACCAAGAAATGGTGGCCTTCGTGGGATACAAGGAAGCAAGTGATGTGCATCAGTTCTGAAACCAGTGGGATATCTAATCTTTGTGACAGGCTTGGAAGGTTGCTTTCGAATTCTCATGGACTGCCCTCTCCTGAGCAACAAAGGGACATCATTCATCATTGTCGCTCATCTAATCTTGTGTGGGTTGGAAAACACAAATTAGGCCCTATAGAGCCTGAATATTTAGAGCGCATCCTAGGCTACCCATCGAGTCACACTCAAGTTGCCGAAAGCAGTTTAGTAGAAAGGCTTCTCTCGCTTAAATATTGCTTTCAGACAGATACTTTGGGTTATCATCTTTCTGCGCTGAAGTCTATGTACCCAGAAGGATTAACAGTTTTCTCAGTTTTCAGTGGAATAGGTGGGGTTGAAGTTGCTTTACACCGGCTTGGCATTAGATTGAAAGGAGTTGTATCTGTAGAAACTTCCGCAACGAAGAGGAAGATCCTGAGGAGGTGGTGGGAGACAACGAGACAGACCGGGCACTTGGAGCAAATCGAAGATGTTCAAAAGTTGACAAGCAACAAGCTTGAAAATTTGATGAGGAAATTCGGTGGTTTTGATTTTATCATTTGTCAGCAGCCGTGCAGTGACTCAATTTCTAAGCTTCCTCCACAGAGTGACTTTGTCCCAGGTTTTGACTTCTCCTTGTTTTATGAGTTTGTTCGTGTTTTGCAACGCGTGAGAACTATGTCAGAAAGAAAGAGCTGACAGTTTGTATGCTCCTCGTAATGGATATTGTGGTACATCATTTTTTTATATTTAAGAATAAGTAGACTAGTTCTTTCTTGAAAAAATTGAGCTGGAGAATGTCACGCCACTTCCAGATAACACGCACGCGCGCACGCACTAACACACGCACGCGTGCGCTCACACACCCAAAAAAACGATAGCAGTAACATATATTGGCTAATTTGTGTGCGTAAGTTGCAAAGTTTATGATAATTATGTTGATACTGGTATATCAGCCACGTTCTTGACTGTTATGACGAGAGATATAGGAAGAGGTAGATACATTTTCGGTGCATCTGTGTCTCCCTCGGCTTTACATTTTTGCATTCACTCTCGGCGTGCTTGAAGGAACGATTTGGAGGTTCACCGTTGGCCTACAATTGGGGAATATGTGGCTCGCACGTGTCCCTCCAATTTTTACTTTTTTTTGTTCTGTTTTTTTGCTTGTTAAGTTACATTTGGCAACACGGTTACCAAAATTGGTGGCGAGAATTATGAAGCCCCTGCCCTGTTTGTCACGGTGGTAAATGAAATGAAAACTGCTTTTTTTTATTTTTTTATTTTTTTAATTTTATTATTACATTGATATTTTTACATTAACGAGAAGGAAAGTTCGATTAAGCCACATAAGGAGTAGCTTAATTTGGTATTGAGTTGGTCATCCACAAGATTCGAACCTAAGACCTCTGACTTTACTTTCAAGTGAAAATGAATATCATTAGATCGTAATATTGAATGATAAAAGGCGACTTCTTTTAGTAAAATGTTTTTCTCAAACTTGGGATGGTTGCAGGATGTGCGTAAGTCGGTCGGCCAATTGGCAATTGTAATCTCACAAGATTTGTTCCGCGGAGAAAAACATAAAAGAAAATTTATAGAACTAACGAATTGAAAATCATTTTCCGAATTGAATCTGCACAATGTACTAGATTGTTTTAAGTATTTCTACATCTCCAACGTTGCCAATGAATTTGTTGAACAATAATGGTCTAGAAACGAAACTAAATTGGTAGCTGCATACAAGAAATGATTGAAAATCATGACTATGCTTTTATAAAGAAAGCCAGGGATAATAATCAAAGCAAAAGATTTTTGGTTGAATTATTATTCTCATTATTAATTATTATTTATGTTAAGGACGAGTTATATAATTGGAGAGATTTTTTAGTGTGTCTCGGAATACAGATACATACGTTATGTATTATTGTACAAGTGGTGGGACATTCGAAAAAAAAACCCTCTGCCTATTAGTATGGCGATATATAAGTTATAACGTACCGTCTCATGTTTCGGACATATAGAAAAATCTTTTGTGTAACTTAACAGTGAATAAAAAGATGTTCAAATTGGAAAAGGCTTTCTTCTTGTTATGAACACTTTGATGATGGCAATGATGGTAGTGGATGGAAAATTCGAAAACAAACAAGATTCACAGCACATAGATTACGTCCCCCAGGGCCTAGGGGGTCCCATAAGTTAACCACGACATTTAAAAGTTGTATGTAAGTTATTGTAGATTTGAAGAGTTATTTTCCAGGTAAATAGATGTCACCCATGTCACATATGAGCTATGAGTAAGATTTTGTAGTTGGCACGCTTCACTTGTACGATCAATTAACTTTCGTCTGATGATGTTTTTCCTTTGAAGTTGAAAGAAAGAAATAACTGTGGCGTGTGTATTTCAGCTGATTAGGTATGTATCTCTATGAACTCAAATTCATGCGTAAATTTTTCTCTTTTGAATATCGATGTATCAAGAAAAAGTTGAAAGAAGTCTCAAGGTTAACTAAGCTTTAGCAAAAAATGTTCCCGCGTTAATGCAATGCAGCAAGGTTAAGAAGAAAACGAAATGCATTGTCTATATCCTCCGTCATGATCATGTCATAAGCATGCTTATGATTGTAATTCACTTGTTCACATTGGCAGTCAACTTTACTCGGCATAAATAGGACCCTAATAGTGCTACTTTTGTCATATTTTTTCACTCACTATATGTACATTTGCCATGAACTTAGAAGTCCCATACTTCCCCTATGAAGAGATACACTTGGGATGGTATAGAGCACAATTAAACACCTGAACGAATTCACCAGATCTAAATAACGATAAGAGGGATTATCAGTCCCACTCAACAAATTGATTAATCATAGATTTGGCAAATTACTTGGCTAATGGAAATTAAACGACTTTTAGTTCGCCAATTTCTTTTTTACCTTTTTCTTATAAAAATACCAGATTGTGGTTTGCCACGACAGTTTACCTTTCTAAAGGCTGAAAAAACTCACGGAAATTTAAAAAAAATAAAATTGAGAGCTTCTTCGTCTGCTCCCAGTGTGTAAGCACTAGTGTAAGAATATTTTAATGAAACCCAAAAAATGGCCGGTTGTTTTTATAATTGGCCTTCTCCGACATCCCATACAAATATGAGGTAGAGATGGTTCGAGGCAACTCACAATACACTCCAAAAAACATATATGCTTTTTCCATATTTAACACAAAATATTCTAATGTAAGTATTAGTATATTACAACAATAATACGCTATACAGTATACCGTATACACAACACAGAGAAACTTTTGCAGGCCTGGCTCTCTCTCTCTCAGTCACATACACTCAGGAAATCACAGACGCGAAAAGCAGCTTTCTTTTTTAAGCAGCTACCCTTTCTCTCTTTTCTCATCACCAGCACTTTCTATGTCTGATTGAAGTAAGTATTTCATGCTGCATCTGCTTTAAATCTTCATCCTTTATTGTTTTCTACGTGTTTTTTTTGACATTCTCAGCTTTTACACTGAAAGCACTAGATTTGTTGTTTTTTTTTTCTTTCTCTTTGGGGTTGTGGGGAGATTTCTGTTCTTTTCTTTGCAGTTTGGCAGTGATGGTGATGTTTTCTTCCTTTGTTTTTGACCCGCATTTACTATTAGCATCAAATCTACAACTTTGCCTTCTCAGAACTTTCCAAGCTTATATATTTGGTGCTTTGCTTCCAACCCTTTTGTGTGTTGTCTTCGTTTGAAATGTAAAACAAACCAAAAGGGCTATCTTTGATTGGATTTAGTAGTCCAATGCCACTCTCTTTCTGAATATTTCTCTGCATTTTTCATCTGGGTTTCAAGGGTGGCATGCTTATAACCTTTTGTCTAATCCTTCTTGGACTATATGATGTATTGGGGTTGTGCTTAAGCAGCAAGAATCAAGATTTACCAATTTCTTAATCAGCTTGTATTTGTCAGAGATTCGATTCGATTTAGTTCAGTTATTGCTGTTGACACATTGATATCTTTGCTTGTTTTATGTAGATTTGGGTTGTCGGTTCTTCCAAGCCCACCTCAGTCACCTTGGTAATGGTCTGACTTTTGTAGGTCTTGTCTTGGTTCCTTGACTGCACTTTGAGATTTGGTATCTTTGGCATTCAAGAAAGTGAAACCATGGAAGAGACGTTTGTACCATTTCGCGGAATTAAGAATGATCTTCAAGGGAGAATGATGTGTTACAAGCAAGATTGGACTGGTGGTTTCAAGGCAGGCTTCAGGTATATCCTTCGCTTGCTATCATATACAGGATTCCACATCATATTCAACTGTGATTCTTGCCAAATTTTGGTTGGAATGTTATTCTGGCTTGGTAACTTGGTTAACTGTCTCAGGATTTTGGCGCCCACCACTTATATCTTTTTCGCATCCGCTATTCCGGTTATTTCATTTGGAGAACAATTGGAAAGAGATACAGGTAACATTTTATACCGGATTCTTCGGTATTGTTCGTTGTTGTTGCTCAGTTTCCATTAAGTGTTATGGTTTTCACACTGAGTTTAAAATGGTCCTAATATCAAACGTTGACAAGAAACGTCTAAAATTATCATTCTACAGGTTAGAGTTTGAAATTTATGTTTTGGCATCATTTCTGGTGTTCACAGGTGGGGTTCTCACAGCAGTTCAAACATTAGCATCTACGGCTTTGTGTGGAATTATACACTCGATTCTTGGGGGTCAGCCTTTGCTGATTCTCGGAGTAGCTGAACCAACTGTGATTATGTACACCTTTATGTTCAATTTTGCCAAAAATAGACCAGAATTGGGATCAAAGCTCTTTTTAGCATGGAGTGGATGGTATCATATTTTCTTTGTGCTAATAAATGAATTGATATTGAGATTTCTGCTTTAACATTAATCTCTTCTTTGCAATTATCCCTTTTACACTCTTTTTTTTTACCCCAACTCTTTTGACTCTGGATTCGCCTTTATGAGTTTATACTTTATATTGACGTGCAGGGTGTGCGTCTGGACTGCAGCATTGCTGTTTATGCTGGCCATATTAGGGGCTTGCTCCATCATTAACAGATTCACTCGTCTTGCAGGAGAGTTATTTGGCCTTCTCATTGCAATGCTCTTCATGCAGGAAGCTATAAAAGTAATTCATCTCTTCCTATTCCTGCATTCTATTTGCTTACAGAAATATTACTTGCTTATTTCACTTGGATTTTCTGTAGTTTCTGTCGGTCATAGATAGCATTGGTGGATTAGTTCCACCTTTTTCTAGCTATAGTTCTGAATTTTATATTATAGGGACTTGTTCATGAGTTCCGCATACCTGAAAGAGAAAACCCAAACTCAATTCAATTTCAACCTTCATGGAGATTTGCAAATGGGATGTTTGCTTTGGTTCTGTCATTTGGCCTTCTACTTACTTCATTAAGAAGCAGAAAAGCGAGGTCTTGGCGTTATGGATCTGGCAAGTGTTATTTTGTTTGTAGTTACATACAGACATGTATAGTTTCCTATTTATTAGTTTTCTACAAGAGTCTGATCCCATTAGCTCTTTCCCTCTCACAGGATGGCTGCGAGGTTTCATAGCAGATTATGGCGTGCCATTGATGGTATTGATCTGGTCTGCTGTTTCCTATATACCTGCTGGAAATGTCCCAAAAGGAATTCCAAGGCGCCTCTTCAGTCCAAATCCATGGTCGCCTGGGGCATACGAAAATTGGACTGTCATCAAGGCACTGCCACATCCTAAATTTTTATTTTCTGCCTTCTTTATGGTTTTCTGCTTGACACATGAGGGTATTAATGGTTTTTTTTTTTATAAAATTACAGGACATGCTGAATGTGCCAGTGCTTTATATAATTGGAGCTTTCATTCCGGCAACAATGATTGCAGTGTTGTACTATTTTGACCACAGTGTGGCTTCCCAACTTGCTCAGCAGAAAGAATTCAATTTGAGAAAACCACCTTCTTTCCATTACGATCTACTTCTCTTAGGGTTCATGGTATGCAAATCCCCCTGACAGTGCCATTCACTTTTTCTGTAATCCCCCTTCTAGAAGTTTAGTGGTTGCAAAGAAAAAAAGAGTGCAACTGGCATCCTTTTGTTTTGAGATTGAGATGTCTTTGCTACATGACAGGTCATAATATGTGGTCTCTTAGGCATTCCTCCATCCAATGGTGTCATACCACAATCTCCAATGCATACGAAAAGTTTGGCCACACTGAAGCACCAGGTAGGCATA